>JAFVLL020027658.1:0-43009 GCA_021397915.2 Tor tambroides
AGATCACTGGAGACTCAGCAGTTGAGTACAGGAAATCACTGGAGACTTGAAGGAGAGTACAGAAGATCACTGGAGACTCAGATGTGAGACAGGAGATCGCTGGAGACTTGAGGTGGGTATAGGAGATTGCTGGAGAATTGATGAAGAGTATAGGAGATTGCTGGAGACTTGAAGGAAAGTATAGGAGAACACTGGAGACTTGAAGGTGAGTATAGGAGATCGCTAGAGACTTGAAGGTGAGTATAGAAGATCACTGGAGACTCAGATGTGAGATAGGAGACAGCTGGAGACTTGAAGAAGAGTATAGGAGATTGCTGGAGACTTGAAGGTGAGTATAGAAGATCACTGGAGACTCAGATGTGAGATGGGAGATCGCTGGAGACTTGAGGTGAGTATAGGAGATTGCTGGAGACTTGAAGGAGAGTATAGGAGAATGCTGGAGACTTGAAGGTGACTATAGGAGATTGTTGGAGACTTGGAATGGAACAGGTAAGACTTCGATGAATGTAAAATCACTTGAGGGTCATTTACAGGCACAAGGAGGGGTTCCATAAGGGTGACCAGACAATGGGTGCTTCCCAAATGAAAGGACGCTTCCTTATAAGGCTGCATAGCTAAGCTGCCATGTCATCAAGTTCCATCAAAGGACATCTCAATGTGAAGGATCCTCAGTAGCCATAGAGGCGTCCCCTCAGTAAAATCGCGTTCCGGCAGTATTCAGTGAAACACACAGCAGTAGCATCATCCTGCCAGTAAGTGGTGGCGTGACAAACATACACCTCCCACTCTGCCAAACATGGCAGACAAGTTGGATGTTGTTGAAATCAAGGGAGGTGAATGTGATGAAAGAGTCAGGTAGGAGATGATAGCTCTTTTCCCTATTCAGGGAGGCTGAAGACCTGGAGCAGGCAAATCTACGGCCCAGACAGTTTTACTCCCCTTTTGTTCCTGATGCATCCAGTAGGGGGAGGCTGTACAGTATGAGCTGTCAGAACAGACCAAGTCAAGAAGAGACACAAATAAGAGGTATGTTAAATAATTGATAAAGTTATTAGGGGGCAGTCATGGCCTAATGGATAGAGAGTCGGACTTCTAACCTGAAGGTCGCGGGTTCGAGTCTCAGGTCCGGCAGGGATTGTAGGTGGGGGGAGTGAATAACCAGCACTCTCTCCACCCTCAATACCACAACTGAGACTCTTGAGCAAGGCACCGAACCCCCAACTGCTCCCCGGGCACCGCAGCATTGGCTGCCCACTGCTCCGGGTGTGTGTTCACAATGTGTTTGTGTGTGTGTTCACTTCTCACTGCTGTGTGTGTGCACTTGGATGGGTTAAATGCAGAGCACAAATTCCAAGTATGGGTCACCATACTTGGCGTCATGTCATGTTCAGCAATCATGCAACGTTACAACATTTATAATTAAATGTTTAGCTAAGAGTAGATGTCAATTAATTTCAGTATGTTATTAGATAGGTGTATATAATTTATACTGACAGACAATAAAAGTACTTTTTGACGGTCAGGTAGATGTAAGTAGTAACATTTGCTTGTTTGCTATTTGTTTTATTTGTTTAAAGAACTTAGACTTTTGTGTATGTGCTAGCTATTTTGATTGTTATGCCTGAATCTCATCTATGAAGAGGCTCGAGTGCATGTACAAATCTTTTTCACGTTATTTTATATCAGCTGTAGTTTATTTTAGACTTTTTTTGGAGAGTTTCTTCATTTCATATATGAATGGCAAGTGGTAGTCTGCTTAATTTTTCCTTTTACTCTCACAGGGCAAAGACATAGACCCTGCCAACTTGCATGTTGTTGCCACAATCCTCTGTCCTACTCTCCAGTGAGTATTGAATGCATAAGTCGTACTATTTAACATCTACTGTAAGTCAAAATAAAAATAAAAAGTATTCTTTATTGGTGTTATTTATGTGTTTTTTAGGATAATGCTGACATAAGGGATGCCCTTGTGTTCCCTGCATGAACACAAGCCACCGGCCCAGACCATTATCTGTTATGTGTAAGATTTTACATGGTGTAGCTTTTAAGAATATAGTAATTATTAAACTTTGTTGTTGTTCTTTTATGCTGGTTTTACAGAGGGTGATTTTACCCCAATATCATAAGGCAAAGATAATGCAAATGTGAAATGAATTGTCATAACACTTTCTATACTCCCTGGCCATAACCATTTCTTATACATCCCTATAGGTACTGAAGCCACTCTTAAGAGAGATCCTCCTTCTAGACTCCCTGTAATCAAAATATCATTATACTGCATGTCTGATGAGCTAAATATGGTTAATATCTGAATGTAACTTTATATATATAAATTCACAACAACATGTATATCACTCAATCTGTATATATGAAAACCTACAGTGAATATAATTAGGCTACAGTAGATCATGTATCCTTACATTGTCCATTTGATCCAAATATGGGTATTATTAATTCACTAATTAAATGTGTAATGTTAACATGTATTATTCATTTTTCAAAAACACTAATTCAGTTGTTTCCTGTAGGCTATGTACAGTGTCCTCCACTAATATTGGCACCCTTGGTAAATCTGAGCAAAGGTGGCTGTAAAAATAAATCTGCATTGTTCATCCTTTTGATCTTTCATTCAAAAAATTCACAAAATTCTAACCTATCATTGAAGTAAAACAATTGAAAGTGGGGAGAAAATCTCATGATAAAATAAATGTTTTTCTCCAATGCATGTTGGCCACAATTATTGGCACCCCTGGAATGCATACCACTTTTAGCATACCAGGGAGACTAGGAGCATGAAACTGTCCAGCTATGACTTCCTGTTCCAAAGGATTATAAATATAAAGAAAACAAAGGCCAAATTCCCTTAATCACCCATCACAAGGAGTAAAACCAAACAATAAAGTTCTGATGTGCAGAACAAGATTGTTGAGCTTCACAAAAGAGAAAGTTGCTCTAAGACAAAAGCTAAAGCATTGAAAATCCACATTTCCACCATCAGGGCAATAATTAAGAGGTTCCAATCAACTAAAGATATTACAAATCTGCCTGGAAGAGGACGTGTGTCTATATTGTCCTAATGCACAGTGAGGGGGAGAGTTTGAGAGGCCAAAGACTCTCCAAGGATCACAGCTGGAGAATTGCAGAGATTAGTTGAATCTTGGAGTCAGAAAACCTAAAACAAATATATATCAAACAGCCCCTACATCACCACATGTTTCAATGAAAATTCTACTCACTCTTCCAAACACAAAATCCAGCAAATTCAGTTGTCAGACAAGACTGGAACTTCAAATGACACTGGCTTCTATGGTCAGATGAAACTAAAAAAAAAAAGAGCTTTTTGGCAGCAAACCCAGATGGGTTTAGTTCAAACAGGGATAAAAAGTACCCCATGCCCACGGTTAAATATACTACTGGATCTTTAATGTTGTTGGCCTGTTTTTCTGCCGGAGGTCCTGCACATCTTGTTCAGATGCATGGCATCATGGATTCGCTCTAATATCAACAGATAAAAAATCTAAAGCTGACTGCCTCTGTTAGAAATCTTATAATGGGCTGTGGTTGGATCTTCCATCAGGACAATAATCCAAAACAAACATCAAAATCAACACAAAAATGGGTCACTGAGCACAAAATGAAGCTTTTGCCATGGCTGTCCCAGTCCTCTGACCTGAACCCTATAGAAAATGAGTGAGGTGAACTAAAGAGGAGAAGCGAATCTGAAGGATCTGGAGAGATTCTGCATGAAGGAATGGTCTCTGATCTCTTATCAGGTGTTCTCCAAACTCTTCAGGCATTAACTCAGGGCTGCTATCTTGGGAAAAGGACACTGAAATAATTGGGTGCCAATAATTGTGGTCAATATGAACTAGAGAAAGCATTTATTTCACAATGAGATTTTCCCCCACTTTCAATTGTTTTACTTCAATGATAGGTTAGAATTTTGTGAATTTTTTGAATGAAAGATCAAAAGGATAAACAATGCAGATTTATTTTCACAGCCACCTTTGCTCATATTTACCAAGGGTGCCATTATTAGTGGAGGACACTGTATGTAGACCAACAGTGAATATCTACAGATATTTTAATCCGTGCAGATCATCTGATATCTTAATGTAATGTTTATATTTAAAGTCACACAAAAAACAACAAAACACTCAATTAGTCAGTGTCTACGGACGGGACGGTTATTAAGGAAGTTTCGAGCGTCGGTTTTTAGTGATTTCGCCGTATATCCTCCTCCCCCTACTGGACGCATGAGGAACAACAGGGGCGTAAAGCTGCCTGGGCCGTAGATCCCCTACTCTCATTTCCAGCTGTCTGGGGGATATTATGGACTTGTGCTTTGAGACATTTGAGTTCATGGATGAGCAGAAGTGAGACAGGAGCGATAGAAAAACGACTGACAGGGTTCATATGAACATCTTTTGTTATGTGAACACAGTTACACTATTTTAATATTATCTATGAAAACGTGTTTAACCCTAAATACCCAAATATACAAAAAAAAAAAAAAACCTGTGAAAAAATTCTTTCACCTTTTAAATGTTGTTGTAGGAGGCCTCTAATACAGAAATAATGTTTTGACATTTTTTACATTGTTGGGCTCTTTGGATAGCAGAATTTCAGTGATTTTGCTCACTGTCTGAACAACTGTAGAGAACATCTAAAGGTTCCTTTGCTGGGTGAAATGCTTCTGTAACTCCATTACAATAGTCTATATATGTATACAGACTAATAATCACACAATAATCATAAAATAAGTCCTATTTTTATGAAAAGAACAACATTTATTATAAAAAATGTTCTGATTATATTTACAAAACCCGATGAACTGAATGAAAGCTTTAAAATATTCTTCATGACTTGACTTTAAAACTTTCTTCTCTTGGATCACAGTCCATCTCAAAGTCACTGTTTCCATTGTGGACAGCATCAGTGATATATCATACACATATGATGAGACAGTCTTTCTCAGCTGGTGACATTCTGAAATGGAAAAAAAACAACAATATATCCAGGCTAAAAATATCAGTGCAAATTGATCCCAAACATACTTACACATTTTAAAGAATTCACCCATTCACAGAATCACACAATACTGTCTGATAGCTTATTGTGCCCTTTACTTATCATGCTAATAGCACTTAATTATAGCCCCCATATTCCAGAGCATTATCACCTGTCTCTCATGCAGCAAGCAGATATTTGGCAAACAAGCAAAGGACCAGTTAAGTACATTTTATAAATGATAAGATACAGATAGTTTAAAATATTGCTACACAAATTCTTCCAAATTATTGAAGAAATAATTTATTCTTCAACTTGAACGTATCAATTAATAATCATAAAGTCTTGATTGAATCTCAAAGTGGTATCAAAAAATACATTTAAAACTTGTGAATGATCAAAAACAGTATGTTTCTATTAGTATTTTTTCACACTGAACAGATAAGTACAATTCATCCATGTAATGTGCAAGGTGCACAGGCACATTTTGATACCCCTTTAACCCAACATTGCAAAATTACAACACTGACATAACAAGCTCAAAATCTAAAATGATCAACGCATTCAACAATACTTTAATATCTGCATGATCTACACATATTAATAATCACAGAAAAAATATTTTAGGCATTTTACTTACTTGAATGTAGATTTATCTAGTGCAGCAAAACAAGATGATGTGCTACAAGGGAAGTTTGCAGGTTGTGTGAGTTTATGGCCAGGTAAATAGGCCTATTTTTAAAATCTAGCATCCGATTCCAATAGCATCGCAAGGCTGAAGAATAGGACCCATTAGTTGTGTAAATGTAGTCTTAGAGAAAAAAAAACAAACATGAGCAGCTTTATTTTAATCAAGCTAAAACTGATGTTGTAATATTACAACAGTGGGCCTTACAATGTAACTGTGGCGCTTCAGCTACCAAGAGTGCACACTATCGGCTCATTATATATAGCAAAAATTAGCAATATCGAATCATTATTTAGCATGATTTATTCAGCAGTGACTGTAATGTCACATTACTCATATCAATGTACTTTACAACTCTTTACAGTAATGCTTCAGTACAAAAAAAAGGCTGACAATTATTAAAGAAAAAAATGTAAACCTTTCCCTCAGTTTGTGAAAAAAACAAACACGTATCGAGAGTAGTAATTTACAATGGAAGCCTGTGTGGGGCACGACTTTGCATTGGAATAAACGTTAAAATTCACACAGTTTCATAAGTATAACCATAAAACGTATACATTATACGTGTTAACATAAAACTTAATGATAAAATAGTTACTAACCGTATGAGCAACGTTATATACATTTTTAACTGCTGTGATGACAATGTAAATCCCGTCATTTTCGCACGACTCTTTGTTTACATGGAGAAAACTCGGTAACACTTTATTTTCCAGTGTCCTTTTTACATGTTACGTGCACTTACTATAGTATAACAGTAAGTAATGCATAACTGCTTGCAACTAACTCAATCAAAGCCCTAATCCTATAGTAAGTACATGTTGCTAATTAATATTACTCAGTAATTAAATGTACAATTAAATTACACTTGTAACAAGGACACTGTAAAATAAAGTGTAACCAAAAAACCCACTACAGGAATTACAAACGTAAATACACATTACATTATTATCAGAAGTTCATCCTAGAACAGCAGTATAAAGGGCAATTTAAATAATACGTTTTTGTATAGAAGAATCAATAAAATAGTTTTAACAAAAATATGCACTTTTAAATCTTCTGTAATCATGTACTCCATAATTGTCTTTTGTAAATGAATTTCTGTAAACACATTCTTATGGAATTAACATCCCTGTTATTTGTGTGCTCTCTTAGCAGGGACCTGAGCAGTGCTGAGATTCTCCAGGATCAATACTTACAGTCTGCTTGGAAGACAAACAGCAGTATACTGGTAAAGTAATATGGATTTTAAGTGTTAGCTCACCCTAAAATGATGAGTGTTTTGACACTATATGTAAAGATACTCTGAAAATGGATATGATTTGTTGTTATTGCATGTGTTCCATCAGCAATGAGAACAGACAGGCCACTGAGAGCATGCTGCTGGAGGAACAGTATCCTTCAGTCTTTACAGGTCACACTGATTAATTCTCATTTTGTTCATGTTTGGTTTTCACGTGCCATAATGATAAATGGATGTGATCATTCATTAAAAAGCATGTGGTTGTTTTTCTTAAAAGAAAAGGTGTTATTTTGCCAGTAAAAAACCACCAAAGGTGACATGGACCAATTAGAAGACTAAAGTCAAAAAGTGAGCTTCCTTCTTTTATCCATTTATGTTCGTGAATATGTAAACACCTGCACAACCGTTCAAAAGTTTGGTGTATGTAAGATTTTTTAACACTAATAATCCAGCAAGAACACGCAAAATTGATCAAAAGTAAAGACATTTACATAGTTGCAGATGTTTCGTTTTTGAAGTAAATGCTGAAAATTCAGCTCTGTTGTGACAGGTTTAAATTACATTTTAATATATAAAACTGTTATTTTAAATTCTAATAATATTTTGCATTATGTCTGTTTTGCTGTATTTTTGATCAAATAGCCTTGGTGAATATATGTGACCCTGGACCACAAACCCAGTCTTAAGTGTCAATTTTTCAAATTTGAGATTTAAACGGCATCTGAAAGCTGAATAAATAAGCTTTCCACTGATGTACGGTTTGTGAGGATAGGACAATATTTGACCGAGATACAACTATTTGAAAATCTGGAATCTGAGGGTGCAGAAAAAGTCAAAAAAATCGCCTTTAAAGTTGTCCAAATGAAGTTCTTAGCAATGCATATTACTAATAAAAAATTAAGTTTATATTTACGGTAGGAAATTTACAAGATGTCTTCATGGAACATGATCTTTACTTAATATCCTAATGATTTTTGGCATAAAAGAATAATCGATAATTTTGACCCATACGATGTATTTTTGGCTATTGCTACAAATATACCCCAGCGACTTAAGACTGGTTTTGTGGTCCAGGGTCACATATGTACATATATATATGTATATAAGTACAGTAATTCATTCAGAATGTCTTTGTAGGACATTGGTGAAGAGTTCTGAAGCACAAACTGGTTGGGTTGAAGAGGAGAAGGATCTCTTTGAGAAAGGACTGGTATGATTTCTGAACGCAAAGGAAACAGTGCTCTCTCTCTCATAAAAGGAATTAAATTGTATTTTTTTTTTATGTTTTCTAGACACAGTTTGGCTGCAGGTGGACTAAGATTGCCAAACTAACTGGCACTAGGACAGTTCTACAGGTGAAGAGATATAGGCAGTACTTCAAAAATAAGGTATGACTGTAGCCCATTTCCACATTACTATATGAAAATCCATACGCTTTTGGTTCAGCTGTGTGTAGTGCTTTAAAATGAATTCATATATAAAGGAATAATTATAAATATAGACATCCAAGGGGGTATTTTTAAAATCTACATTTAAAAAAAATATTTATTCGTTTCATTTTATTTAATTTTTTTATAAATAATACCTTTTCTTTAGACCTTAAAATGTATATTGCCAACTCTTCATTTGTTCATAATTTTTGGGGTCATACCACTGAAAAGTTGACAACCTGAGCTAGTTTTGCATGATATTTTTATGATATTTTTGATTGTAATGAATGCTCTATTACACGTAGAGACCAAAAGTTGAACAAAACTTTAAAGTAGCCACCATGCATTATTAATGTTATCCTTTTAATCTAGCACCTTCTTGAGTCTGCTGATATTGATCTCTGCTCAAAGATCACGCCTATGTTGAGTTTTGTACAATTTACTTATATATTTGACACTTTTGTTTTATAAATTGTTTGCCGAGAAGAACTCCTGCTCGTTGATCTTACCACATGTTTCGTTTTCCATCTGCTTCAGTCGTGTTTGACAAGCAGAAAAACTGTTCAAACACCTGTTCTCAACACCAGGAGGAGACCCGACTTCGCATCAGAACAAAAGGTTAAACCACTGACTGACAGTAATATTGTTTCTTTAAGGACTGGGTAATATGAGGTTATTGTGAACCTCAAGTTTAAGTGGCAGGAATTTAAAAATACCTCTGAGAATGAATTTATTACTACAGTATTTCAAATAAACCATGTTCGTGTTTTTGTTCAAAATGCTTTTATTCTCAATTTTACAGTTGGTATCTCCTGATATTGGATATATTCCATAAAATACAATATTGGGTAGACTATAAATAATAATAAAAAAATAGATCTTTTTTTCTTCTCTAGAATTTGCACCTGCTTCTAGATTTTAACCTTTTTAACAACATTTTTTTAAAAACATTAGTTCAGGTTCATAACCATTTAACTACATAAACATTTAACCACTATTAACCATGTTTTGGGGCATATATACTATATGCATATACTCAAACAATACCCAATGTATATTTTAGTACTGTCTGACACCAAAAAGTAGGCTATGGGTTCTGAACAACATAGCGTGTTGTGTTTTTTTTTTATTTTAAGGTGAACTATTCCCTTAATAGTACCGCAAAAAAAAAAAGACAACAAGTATTGGTCCTCTTTAAATGTTGCCACATTTTAAAGAAATACATTTTTGCATTTGAAGAATTTCTTGGAAAACAACATCTGAAAATTTTTTCAAATGTTCGTTTTAAAACCATTTTAACTTTGAGAGTGTGTTTCTATGTAATTCAAGTCCTCTGAAAAATAATAGTTTAAATGCATTTTGCACAGAGAAGATGATGAAGTTGGGAGCGTTTCTCAGCACATGCGAACAAGATCACTTTTTCTACATCCCACTTTACAGCACGTGGAGGGCAGCGCTTCGTATGCCTCTCTTCTTACTCGATCCATTTCTGCAGAGCTCAGTGACTCCACATCAGTCTCGATTTCAGAACCTGTGTAAAATCAAAGACAGGCACTGTAAATGTTTTCAGTGTAAATGATTTCACAGAATGAGTTGGGGATGTCAGAAAGTTACTTCAGAATGTAAAATTCAAATATATATATATATATATATATATATACAGCAGGTGGCGAATTTGAAACAGCACAGTTCTGCTGCTCCTGCTATTTCAATGGCTTTGTATGGCAGAAATAGCAAGGGTAGTATGCTGTTTCAAATTCAGCCAAGATTTCATTTGAAGTTTTATTTTGATTGCATCATTTCATAATTTCAGGGGGTCTTGTGAGTTCCTATCTACAAAGCTAAAACTACATTTAATAATGTGATCAGAGCATGCAAACTAACTGTAATGCAGATTAAATATAATTAGATTTGTAATCAATTTTTATTAATGTTAGTTATCAATTACTTTTTAATGTATTTATACAAATATTTTTACTCTTTATATTTTGATTTTATAATTATATTTAGCATTTTATAATATTTTTTTTAAAAACGTAATCTTTATTAAATGTCCATTTCTTTGTTGCAGATCAATGTTAATCAATAATATATCATTTATAATATTTACTTAAACTATTATATTATATTATATTATATTAAATTATATTATTATCCATCTATTCTCCAAACGCTTGTCTCGTGTAGGGTCACGTGAATGCTGGCGCCTTTCTCTGTAGACAGAAAATATTATATTATATTATATTATATTGTGTTTTATTATATTATCCATCTATTCTCCAAAACGCTTTTATATTATATTATATTGTATATGTGTAAAAGGCAGGTCACTAAAACTTTATAACGCATAATAAATTTGAGACAGTGTCTAAAATTTCAGTAGTTGGTGTTGTTACAGTAATAACTACCAAAAATCTAACACTCAAAGCGTATTTTCTGCTCTCACTTACACACACACGATGGCAGATCAAGCAAAGACAAAATATATACTGACCATTAAAGGGGTCCTCGGTATGGCCCCGCCTCCATCTGGAGCCCCCACACGTGTAGACGACAGCCCGAAAAAACTCGCGGCCACAGAGTCTCAGAGCTTTCTGGGCCTGGGCCGAATCTGCCCACGCGGCCAACACCAACAGCACCACCAGCAGCACCACCTTCATGGCTGGAAATAGAGTCAAAGCAGCGTCTTCTGCCGAGCTTATGGAAGTCTTTTGTCTTCTGACCTCGGAACGTCTTCATATATATATATACTACGCAGAGCGTGATTTATGTGTTACTGACGCACTTCTTTTCCGTGACCTTTTAAATGAGGCAAAACGACCCAAAAAGCAGAGACTTCCATTTGTCAAAATGGGTTTGTTGGTTTTAAATAAATAGATGATGTACAAATGGTGTATCAAAATACAGCTAATTTAACAAAGTGGCGTGAGGTCTTTGTTTTATTTGCTACAGCAAAGTGCTCTTTAATGATGTTTTACAGATACATGCCCATAAAACCAAATATCGCAAATTTGAGCATGTGTCACACCAGCATTATGGAGTGACACCAGGATAATGACAGCACTTACTTCCTCCCAAACCTTGTTAATTTGACCTAAAAGGCTGAGCACCATAATGAGCCGATTTATATCTGGCTGGCAAACACTTTGTTGCCAAGTGCTTCCACACAACATCGCGCTTTACGGGATAACCACACCATCCTGCAGTATTTGGCGCGGGCGTTCACGTTTTACATTTAATTGCAGTCATTCCTAAAGGAAACTTCTATGAGTCATCAGAAGATGACCGCAGCAGCAGCTTGAGTGACAGTGTGGCTTGCTTTTGAACAAGTGGATGTGAGAGTCAAACTCATTTTGAAGTCGGCCACTGGAATTAGGACAGTTTTGGCTCTTTGTAAAGCTATTTTAACTGAAAAAGTGTGATTTTTTTTATTTTTTATTTATTTATTTTTTTTCCCACCCGTGTCATTTCTATAGCTTGTATTTGTTGTTATTGTTGACCCAGGCAGAGCATAGAAACAAAAGAGATGCTATAAAACCTTATCTATGATGTTTATAGACAAGAAGTTGTAAAATATGTACCACTACATGATCACTCCTAGTCATTCTGGCATTCAGCACCAGCACTTAGCTTAGCAGTGCAGATCTTAAAATGCTTGTTTACCAGTAACCTAAGAGAACATTTATATTTTGTTTGTCCATTTGAGAAAATTTGTTCTCTGTGTAGGAAAAATCAGTGATAATCAAAATAATATTAACATTACTAAATTAAAAGTCTGAATTTCTTGTAACTGAAGTGCTATGGGTCTTATGATGGCCTAAGCGTATTCTTTTTATTATTATTATTATTATTCATTCTTGCTTAAGATGTAAAATCTGCATAATGCAATTAAAAATAAATAAACACATAAAAACAGAACAGAAGTACAGAAATTGACAGAAAGGCAAAAATGCATTTTGTAAGTTACAGTCCAAAAATGTGTCAAAATGGGTTCCAGCGAATAAAATAAAATAAAACAAAACTGTATGAGTTTCTTTCTACTCCTGAACACAGAAGAAAATATTTTGAAGAATGTTGTTAACCAAACATTTGTTGGTAGCCATTGAATTCATAGTATTTTTTTCCATAGGCTACTATGGAGGTCAATGGCTACCAGCAACAGTTACCAACATTCTTCAATATATATATATATATATATATATATATATATATATATGTGTGTGTGTGTGTGTGTTTATCCAAATTAAATGTTTTCCCTTCTTGAACCCTTTTAACCTTGGCACTGAGTGACACTTCAAACAGAAGACAAACTGAACAAAACCGTCTTTAAATGAGGTTGATGTAGGAATGAGGGTGGAAACACCGAGAAGCTCATGCGATCCAATAGTTGAAATTCCATCTCAAAGTTCAGTGGAAAACGTTTTGTGGCCTAGTTCTTCAGTTCAAACCTGTTAGTATGTTGTCCTTTCAAACGTAAAGTAAGTTATCATTATTAGAGGTATAACTGCTTAATTATATTTATTTAATAATCCACTTAATGGGGTAAAGACTAGTAGTCAAGTTGAATAATTTAAGTGTTTGTTTGTCCACCAGGGGGCGCATTGAAAACAGGTTCCCCATGTTGGTCGAGCTCTTGTTTTTGAACAGCCCTGTCACTCTGTCCTGCATTCCTAGAAAGCCATACACTCCTTACTCAGCTGACAGTCTTTCTTGGCAGATACCTTTGCGCACAAGGTGGGGTTTACTGTAACGTTCACCTTCTGAAAATACACTGTATTCAACCTGCTGTGACTTGCCTCACCCATTTCAACATACTAGATTGTAATGCCTGAGGTGAGGGATCCAGTTTTTCATGTTCTTCTTTTCTAGTAACTATGACACCCTTAATTGCTTTGTACAAAACATTATACGCAAACAGATGCCTATACAAGAACACTGATATTTACCACAAAAAATAGAGCATTGATGTTAATCACCAAATCAGCCCTCCTTGTCAGTTTTGCTGCTGTATAATCAATATTGGACATTTACTTCATATAATAATAAGTACACTGTGAACTTTGGATAGCCTCAAAAAGATGATCAGTTTGAGCTTATACTGGTGTGTTTCTGGAAGCGGAAGTAGTGATATATGGTATAACAGGTTTATGACCAAACGCTGGCCAATGATAAGCTGTTTACTCTAAGTATGGAAGTATCAGAGCTAAAGATAGCTGAAGTTAGCGCTTGCAGAAGCAACAAGTGCTGAGCGTATCACTTCTGAGCCTATATGATCACTGCTGAAGGGTTGTAGATGTCTTACGTTATCATTTATAAAAAAAAAAAAAGAATGATAACATCAGCACAATTATTTTTATGTATGTTCATGCATGCAAGTCATTATATTATATTTGTTAGCGACTTAATATTGAAATGATCAGGAAACACTTTACAATAATGTCCTAGTTAGCGTTAGGTAATGCATTAACTAAAATTAACTGACAATGAGAAATTCAAATATTTATTAAACTTACAAAATAAATACTTAAAATTAGGTCACTTTAAAAACTTGAGGTCACTTAATAAAAATACAGCTGTTCATTGTTCATGTCAGCTCATGTCAGGACCATTAAATAATGATAACAGATACAAGTTTTCATTTTATTGATGTATTAGTAAATGTTGAAATTGGCGTTAAAGGAATAGTTCTCCCAAAAACGAAAATTTGCTGAAGATTTACCCTCAGGCCATCCAAGATGTAGATGTATTTGTTTTGTTTTTGTTTCTTTGTTTTTTAATGGAAACAGATTTGGAGAAATGCAGCATTGCATCACTTGCTCATCAATGGATCCTCTGCAGTGAATGGGTGCCGTCAAAATGAGAGTCCAAACAGCAAACAATAATCCACAAGTAATCCACACCACTCCAGTCCATCAATTAACATCTTGTGTGAAAAGCTGCATGTTTGTAAGAAACAAATCCATCATTAAGGCACTTTTAACTTCAAATGAGTCTCAATATTGCTTTCTCCAGTGAAAAAGTTGCCTCGTCTGAATCAGGAGAGAAATATGCACAGACCAGGCACCTATTACAAGGAAAAAACTGTTGTAAACAAGTATGTTGGTGGATTTTAATGTGAGAGGAAAACAGCAGATGGACTTTGTCATTGGAGAAAGTGTTATTATGGATTATGGACTCTGGACAGAAGCAATAGTATAAAGTTTTAAGACATTAAATGATTGACTGGAGTGGTGTGGATTACTTGTGGGTTATTGTGATGTTTTTATCAGCTGTTTGGACTCTCACTCTGACGGCACCCATTCACTGCAGAGGATCCATTGGTGAGCAAGTGATGTGATGCGTAATTTCTCCAAATCTGTTCTGATGAAGAAACAAGCTCATCGATATTTTGGATGGCCTGAGGATCAGTGAATTTTAAGCAAATTTTCATTTTTGGGAAGATTGATTTAATTAAAATTAATAAATACTTTAGTAGTATTTCTCATTATTAGTTCGTTAAAAAATGTAAAGAGTTCTCAACTGAATGAAATGATAATAGTGGTGTTTTGTGTGTTTAGAATGCTTATATACAGGGAAACACACTCACTTTTGTGTGGTTACTCTGTACTTAGGTTAGGATGTGCTCATGTCCACATGTGCTTGAGGCGTAAGTTCACTGTTTTCCACGTGATTCGCCTAGGAGTTTATATCATATCATCTTTGTATCAGCCATCCAGAGGTCAGGGTCTGTGAGATGGTTCAAGCGCAAACAAACTGATATGTGGCCAACGCTATCATTAATGTGTATAAACAGACAATCACATGGTTAAAAAAAAGCGATTACATTTTAATGTAATTGCAGCAGATGTGAAGATATAAAATGTGACTTTACATAAAACACACACACAATATTCACCCCAAATGTTGTTCCACCAGAACAGAGCTGTCTGAACAAACAGTTTCATATTGAACAATGTTGCTGATTTGTTCACGGGCTCCCAGCATGCATTGCAGCATGAATCAATTACGCCATTACTGTTATAGGATTATTGTTTTGATGTTTTCTGACTTTTATGCTGTTGTTGTTGTCAGTGTTAGTTATTTGTTATGAAATGACTTATCTATCAGCATCTCAAAAGTCCTTTAAAAATCAAACAACAGAAACAGACACTTAAGGCACAGCTGCAGACTTCATCAGTGTGTTTTTTATTTAATTTTTATTATTTTTTAAAATATTTTTTATTCAGCAAGGTTGTATTACATCGATAAAGTGACATTAACAATATTAATAATGTTACAAAAGATCTCTATTCCAAATAATTCCAAATTCCTATTGCAAATATGCAGCCTTAAGCATGAGAGACTTCTTTGAAAAACATTTAAAAAATGATACCAAGCCCAAAGTTTTGAAAGTTAGCTATTTTTAAACGAATAATAAAAAAAAAAAAAATTATTTGGAAATTGTTTCATGTGAATATAGTAAATACACCATTCTCATCTAATGCATTTCTGTTGTGTGTCTCATTATTTTAACACCCACTTTAACATATCTAACCCCATTTTAACAAGGGTAACTTTAACCGATTTGGCTGACTGCTCCAAGTTGTTGTAAATCTTTGCTAAGCTGCATTGGATCTACATCATTAAAATGTTTAGGCAGAGAAACGTCACACCAGCATGAGATGAGGTAATTGAATAGGGCAGCGCTGGATGGAGGAGAAAGTTAAGTAATCAGATCAGATGTTGAAACGAGAGAATCATAGAGGGGTGAGGGATAAAGCTAGAAACAGTTTAATCTATTTTGACGTATGATTTGGCATATGATTCATATCTGTAGCGAAAACGGGGTTTGGATGATTTATATGCCAAAGTTTAATACTTAGGGATTTTGAGAAAATCCCTGTAAGAATGAGCAATAGTGGCGCTTTAGAAAAAGACCTCTAATAATAATGGGGAAACACAGTACTTTCTGAACAAAACCTATTTTTTAATCCCCTTCCTGTCAAAAACATGACACATTTTTTTGGAAAAAGGGACAGTTCCTCAAAAATGAACACTCTGTCTCATATTACTGTTAGACTATCGATCATCTTCGAAAACGGAGCGAAGATATTTTTAAAGAAACCTGAAAGATTTATGACACTCCATTGAAAATCAAAACTTGGACTCTTCAAAAAGTTCATATAAACATTGTAAAAGTAGTCCATATGAACTAAGCAGTTTCTAAAGTGTCTTCCAAGTCTTCTGAAGAGACACGATCGCATGAAAACGAACCTCATTAGTCCTCACGTGTCAGGGGCGTATGATTTGGCTTCTGTTGACCATATTTGATGTCCTCTATGTATGTGCATTGATCAATGTTTATACACTCTTAAAAGGTTCCTGAAGTCTTAACATTCTTAATTTCTTAACAGAAATACTTCTTTATCTTAGTGTGGAGAACATTTTTTTAAAAAACAAAATAACCATTTTTCACTAAAAAGAACCTTTTGTGGAATGGAAAGGTTCCATGAATGTTAAAGGTCCTTCATGTTTTTATAGAACAAATAGATTGCGATAAAGAATACTTCTGTTCCCCACAGAACCTTTTAATGAATATTTTTATGTACGTACATCTGAAGAACCTTTTTTCAACTATAAATAACCTTTTGTGGAATGAAAAGTTTCCATGAATGTTAAATGTTCATCATGGATCCATTGATGCAATAAAGAACCTTTATTTTTAACAGCGTAAAAGCCTAAATTTGTTTGTCAAATTGATTCAATTCTAATTTAATTTATTCATTAAATTATATAATGTGATTGTGTCTCTTCAGTAGACTTGTATTTAAGGAACAGTTCACCCAAAAATGAAAATTCTGTCATTAATTACTCGCTCTCATGTCTTTCCAAACCCGTAAGACCTTCATTCATCTTCGGAACGCAAATTAAGATATTTTTGATGAAATCCGAGAGCTTTCTGACCCTCCATAGACAGCAACACAACTGACACGTTCAAGGCCCAGAAAGATAGTAAGGACATCGTTAAAACAGTCCATGTGACATCAGTGGTTCATCTGTAATTTTTTGAAGCTACGAGAATGCTTTTTGTGTGCAAAGAAAACAAAAATAATGACTTTATTCTTCCTTTTCAAGCTCTCAGATTTCGTCAAAAATATCTTAATTTGTGTTCCGAAGATGAACGACATGAGGGTGAGTAATTAATGAAAGAATTTTCATTTTTGGATGAACTAACCCTTTAAACCACTCAATTCATATGGTTTTCTTTTACCGTGTCTTCGTGAACTTTTTTAAGCTTGAAAGTTTGAGGAATGGACTTTCATTGAACAGACAGAAACCTCTTAGATTTCATTAAAATATCTTCATTTGTAGGTTAAAGATGAATGAAAATGTTAAGGGTTTGGATCGACATGAGAGTTAACAAATGATGACAGAATTTTCTTTTTTGGAAGATCTATCCCCATATGTAAAGTCTGCTTTATGACTTCTGTCACTTCATCAATCAGTGCTGTTCAAGTATCAAAGCAATAGCACTGCAATTCAATACGGATTTATTAAAAAGTAAACCGTCGTTTGGTTCAGTGTGTGACCCCTCATACATAGATTCTGTACTGTTGGACTGAGTCAACATACTCCATGGAAGATCAATGGACTTCTGGATCTGTTTGTTTAAGTATTTTTCCACAGCAAAGCGAGACTTATGTTTCCAGTACGAGGTCATGTGTGCTGAATCGATCCTGACCTAAGAAAACTGACACGTGTGTTTTGAAATACACGCAGGTGCAAAGATCCAGCTTACAGCTCCAAGACCCAGTGAAAACATGTGCCCTGCATGTTGACGTGTTGAAATCTCTTCCTTTTGAAACAGGAGCATATTTAAGGGCTCATCGTAAGTAGCCAATAGGCTTTAGCTATGTATTTGCTACTTGCTTGTTAGTTGCAGAGGACATTTAGGTGAATAAATTCTCGTTCTGGAAAGTATTTGATAGTTCATTATTTTTGATCCATTTTCCCAAAAGAGAAAAACTCATTTTGAAATGAATGTACCCAATAAGTTGTAAATATTTAGCATATACATAACCTCAAAGTACTGTAATAAAATGACCTTTATAACAGCCATGACTTTAATTTCATGGCAACTTTAAAGAGGTCATGAAAAAAATTCTGTAGTTTTTAAAAAAATATTTTTTCACAGCTGTGGTTGCCAGAATAATTTTGTAAAAAAAATACAGAAAAATTGTAAACACATTTACGCCAAAAACTGTCAATTTTACAGTATAAAACTGTCATTTACAAACAAGAAAATCTGAACGCAAACCAGTAAATTCAACAACACACACTGCTATTAAAATCTGTTTTGTACCTTTAATATACTGACAACCACCACCATAATAATGCAGGTGGTAAAAGAGAAAGCCACATGAAGAATCAAAGCTCATCACAAGTATCTTCGCCACAAGCAGAAGGATATACTAATATATAGAAGGTGCACAGAGTCATTCACGCAAACACAAAACACCCTCATGGTAACACACGACACTTAAATAATGCAATAAACATTCATTAAACAACAGAAGATGTAACATAAAGCCCAAATGTACATAACTGATAACAAAAACTATTAAAAAATATGATTATGTAAACAAAATACTTTCAAATGTGGAGTGTCACACAGGGAATTCTGGGAATATCAGTTTACAGTTTTTGACTGTAAATTATACATTGATTTGTTCTTTTTCTAAAAACTGTACAGTTAACAGCATTTTACTGTAAAATTACATGAAATGTCTGGTTAGATCTTTTACAGTTTTTCCCTGTATATAGTATGAGAAATTACTGTTAACCTATTAACAATTTTTCCCGAAGCGTTTTTTACAAAATTTTACAGTTAAAATTACACTTATTTTTTACAGTGTGTTCTCTGAGGTCCAGTTATAATGTTATCAAGATTTTTACATCAAAAAACATAATTTAGAAGTAATAGGCTATTTTCTGTCCTGTTTTTAACCCCCCTCATCAGAACGCTCTGTTTGAATAGGCGTGGCAGATTGTAGACTCAGAAGTAAACGCCCACTGCTATGATTGGCTAACAGTTGTGTTTGACAACGTACATTCCTCATAGATGGACGCTGCTGTGATTTAGGTCAAAAACACATCAATAACTCAATACATATCAAACGATCTGTAAGAAGAGACAAAGCAATAGTGTTCACGTAATGTTACTCACACTTGTGTTGCGACATTACTATCGGATCCTATATAGTCGGCACAGCATCGTCTTTTAGTTTCAGTCTTTTTGAAAATCCTGCGTCGAATTGTGCCTTGTTTGTAAACGAATCCGCGGTAAAATGAAGTGAACAAAGGACCAAGTTCTTACTGACGCGGTCTGGAACTTCATTAAAAATAAAGTTCATCCACTCTTTCCTAACGTTGGGATCAGAAGGAAGGCAAAGCAAACGCTGTTTTTCCACAGCTTGGCACTGAACAGCATCTTGTTGTCTTCAGAGGCATCTTTATCGTTTGGTTTCTGCGTAGACCTGCACATTTGCCTCTCTCATAAACACTACGTGCGTGAATCAGTGGGCGGGGCTAAGCAGGCAGCAATGTAGAAGCAGGCGTTGATCTTCTTCTGCGGAGGCGGTGTTTATTCACACTCTTACTTCATAGAGTCGTTTTGGCAGACTGTCTTCAATATAAGCTGTTTTTAGACTAACGAGAAGGTTTTCAGTTCTGAAATTTACAATATGTTTTTATAGTACACTGACCTATTATATGTCAAAAGATCAAGGGAATTTTGGTTTCTCAGTTCATCACCCCTTTAATGGATATTTTGTGTGCAGGAATGATCCCATGCTAAAATAAATGACGTGCACTATTTTCTATATAACAGTGAAAAGTTGGAGCTACCGGTTATATCACAGAATGAAAGTTTATATTAAAGGGATAGTCAATCCAAAAATGAAAGTCCTGTCATCATTTACTCACCCTCATGTTGTTCTAAACCTGTATGACTTTCTTCTGTGGAACACAAAAGAAGATATTTTGAAGAATGTTTGTAATTAAGCAGTTCCCATTTACTTTCATTGTATGGACAAAAATATGAAGGAAGTCAATGGGAAACTGTTTAGTCATCAACATTTTTCAAAATATCTTCCTTTTGTATTCCACGGAAGAAAGAAAGTAATTTAGGTTTCATTTTTCAAAATATATTGTCACTAATGTCAAGGAGTGCACTAGCATATATGCTAATACACCGACTACAAGCCACACAATTCAAATTTATAAATGTGTTGACACAACTGACTACCAAATAAACCATTGTAATGTAAATGAACACTTTCAAAACAAACTTGTGTTTTATCTGAAGCTAAAGAGAGACAAGCATCTGTGTGTGTTTGTCAATGAACAAGGTGTTCATCCTGAAGTATGCAGTGAAGTTTTATACCTCTGTAGTTGCAGCCTTGCAGATCACTCCAAAACCTGAAGGACTAAGATAACCACACTAAATGACAGTCACTGAGTCAAATATGGCCTGTATATGAATGCTTTTCTTGGAACAGCCTGTCCACTTTCTGAACTATGTCTTTGATGTGTGATAGTGATGAGTAAAAATGATACAGCATTGTTGCCATTGGCAAGTATATTTTGATATGTGTGACAGATACATGTTTGCGAAATGTATTCAATCTGTGTTGATAAAAAGTAGCCTAACAGCATTCAAACTAGAGTTATAAAGCAGTATGGTCTATTTAAAGAAATGTTTGATGAACAGACTTGAGTCCAGCTATGAGGTGGGCCAAAGATTTTTCAGGGCGAGTTGTAAAATGACCACCAAAAAAAAGTATATTTCCCTGGATGGGGTGAGCTGGGCCTGCTAACAAATATGTTCATGTTTCTGAAGAAAAAGTTGGTTATGTTGACAGTGAAGATCATCAACAGAGAATTCCTAATTTCCTAAAATTTCTCTAGAAAAAAAGTCATCGTCCATATGAGAATGAAAGGTTGGTGACAGTAGCATTTTATTTCCGATAGGGCACTTTCCTCTTCTGAAGAAAGAGGAAGCATGTATTTGGATGTATGAGAGGTGGAGGCAGTTTCACAATGAGGTTTAAGAGATATGACATGTTGCCAACCTTTCACAATGAAAGAACTTCAAAAACGATTTCCCATACAGAAGCAATACAGAACTTCACTTAACTGTCAGGAAGATGTGCAATATAAAAGCGCTACACTGTAATGATTGTCTCGGCATTGTCGACATTTCTAGGCCAGTCGTTCAGTGCTTCGTTATGGCTGTCATTTCTAGCATGCTACTTTTTTTTACTACTCTCCAAAATGTTGTAATTTCTCCTCACACACATTCAATAGCAGTTTAATGCAGTTATCATTTATTTACCATCTAATATCTGCATTCATATGCCTACAAATCATTCATATATATATATATATATATATATATATATATATATATGTATATAATTTCACAGATTAACTACATTTTTATTATTTCTTACTAAAATTATTATAAAATTATTTTATATATATATATATATATATATATATATATATATATGCACACACACATGCTACTGTGATTTTATTATAATAATTTTATAATAATTTTAGTAAAAATAATAAAAAATGTAGTTTGATCTCTGGACTTATTCATTTTGTAAATGTTATGCTTTGTTCTTGGAGTACCTGAACCACAATGTGTTAGATGAGCGTTTTCGCTACACAACTGAATGTGCATGTTTCCAGTACCTCTTTGGGACTGATTTATAAATAGTGTTGAGAGCTGTGTGCACTGCGTTATGGTCCTGAATAGCTGCTTTGTTGAGTATTAAGTTACAGTACACTGCTGAAGCAGTCATGAGCTTGTGTGTGTGTGTGTGTGTGTGTGTGTGTGTGTGTGTGTGTGTGTGTGTGTGTGTGGCATCTTAATTCTATGTTGTAATCAATCTGTGGCCTCCCAGATCTTGTGATGTTACTTTACAGAGCATGTAATTACAAGAGGACAATTTTAAAGAGAAAATTCAACCAAAAATGAAAATTCTGACATTTAGATATAACACCTTCTTAAAGTATCAAAATGCATTGTTTGCCATAATATCGTAGTAGGCATATATTACAGTATTATTATAATACAGCCACATTCTTTGACTCATTAAAATGTATGTGGATACAGAGAATATTTTTATTGTAAGAAAGATTTTTAACAGGTTCATTTCTATTTATTTATATAGCAGATGTGCAAATAATGCAAACAGTCAATGACAAGTTTGAGATTTTATCTATTATAAACTTAGCAAAACCACAGTCAGTACAAACTTATCGATTTGGAAGAAGCATCTCAACCTTTTATGAAATAGACAACTCACAAAATGTTAAATAATAATAATAATATTGTAGTGTTATAGCTAACCTAGAAATGGAGAATATTAAACAGCTACTGTCATCATTATCACACATCTGACAAAAAAACAAACAAAAAAAATCAGCTTATCTCGGACAGACAAAAATAGTTTGCTTTTTCTGTGTGATTTACTTTGTAAATCAAAGTTATTTATCTTCATAAGACTTTCATGTAGCTTATGACGACAATAGCTGAGTTAATTCAACATGACATAATATACACATTATTATAATGGAGCGGTCACATCGGGAGAAACCGTTTCTGCCGAATCTCTACAGTAGTGAAAGGGTGGGAGGAAGAGTGACGTACATTATGACCGCGTCTCTGGAGCAAACCACCACATACAGAGGCATGGAGTGTAATTACTCCGACGATGTTAATAAATAAGGTGCTAAAAGCGATAACATCTAACATACATGTTAGTTTTAAAGCTTTTAGAATGACTTGTGTGATGTTTCTGATTAGCAATAAGTTAGCACTACAGAAGCGTGAGGACAGAAAGCCTGGATGTCCCCTCTGGTGTCTCAGTGGTACGGTCCACTGGTAAAATTCCGAGAATTGCGAACTGCGTCTTCTCAGAAGAGTTCTTCCAAGAACTGTCTTCGGTGGACATTTCCAAGAAAAATATATCAGGTGATTTTCTTCTATCTAGCAAAAAGTCTAAACTAAACACGAGACGCTCTATAGAAACGAGTTATTTCTATACTCAATTTTTATTTTGTTTTAAACCGGACTACTTTCGTGTATTTAGAGCTGTCGTGTTAATTACGCAACTCGACTTTTGTTGGCCTAATTGCGTGAATTACTAATCTTTATTCGTCTCATATGTCAGTTTCACTCTGTATGGAGTTGCGTTAGATTCAATGAAGTTAAGCTGATTTAGGAAGCTCTGGATTGTGTAATAAAGACAGGTTTATGCAACTTTTTATGGGTGGGAAACTAAGTTTATTACCTATAATAGCCTGCGTGGTCATGAAACAGTAGACGCGTATACATCATATACATTTTAAATGTCAAAAAGATTGTATTTTTATTATTTTTATAGGTTTTCTCGGACTTTGTCATTCACACGCTTTACTTTACTTTTAATCATTTAGCAGACGCATATGTGATTATATGCTGGTGAACTCTCAAACTGATCTATTTCATGGAATAAATGATTAATGATTAATAAATCCAGCATGCGATTATGTTTTATGTTCGACTGCGTCAGCATTCAAGCATATTAATGTCGTGAGATTATTTATGTGTACTGTAGTCTCTGTTTCACTGAAACATTACCGTATCAAATCGAAACGCTCGTTTTACACAAAACACCTGTAATAGGGTCTACTCATGTGACTTTTATTCATAAAACTTAGTCAATATACCACAAGGTTTGATATGATATAACAATATGAACCTTCGCTGTTCAACAAGTGTCACTCACTGGAAAGACTTGCATCACGCAAGTGTCTTAAATCATGTAACCTACTGCTCCCTTTATAGTGTTGTTTGTCTAGATGCAAGGTAATGCATGTTTTTTTCAGAGCAAAGGTGATGCAGAATTTCTGAAATAATATCAAAAGCGTAAAGGCGTCACCATGGAGATGTGGTTAATTTGGTGACTCGAGGGCTGTGTCTCAAACCTAGTAAGCTGCCTACTTAGATGGCATTTTCGGGGTATCGTATCTCTAATATAAAAGCAGAAATAATGCTATTTAAAGTTGTCTAGGTAGGCAGCTCTTTAGATTTGTCTGCGCACTGTGGTCTCTCAAGTCAAATGCAATTTGTAAATATTAAAATTATATGAATAAAGCAGTTACGGGGGATTTTAGATGTTTAAAAGTACATACAGCATAGGTGTATATGTGTAAAACATCAATTAGATACCTTATTGCTGAAGAACTATTCAAAAGCAAATGTTGACTAAAGAGATATAATCACAAAGTGTTATATATTTCACAAAGAATATTTAATACAAAATATTGTTAGGCCTAATGTAAAAGGCAATCATATCTTCAGTTTGCAGCATTGTAACTTTGTGGACATCTAGTGTTCATTTGACTAACTTGCACGCCTTCAGTTTTGACATGAAGATAGGTTGGTAATATAGCCTATTGTCTAACATTTTATATGTGTGTGTGTGTGTATATATATATATATATATATATATAAACTATACAGATTTTTACAAAATCTGGTGTGAAATAGTTTGTTTTTTAAGTTTAGTAACCAAATGATTATGTATGTATGTTTTTATTTATTTATTTATGAAAATGTTTTACTTGATTTTGAATGATTTGCGTGCAGGTGAACAATGTCAAGTGCAGCAGACGGCTGCATTAAGTTCACACGGCATGCTGGTGACGTGCTGTTCAACTTCAACCGCCTCCGCAGCAGAAACATCCTGACCGATGTTACCATTGTGGTCGGTGGGCAGCAGTTCCAGGCCCATAAGACAGTTCTGATGGCATGCAGGTAGTGCTATGACTTTTGCATTTTGCAAAATGTTAAATACATGACATGCACAGTAAGTGACATTTGTATTACATCTTGTCTTTTTCCAGTGGCCTCTTCTACTCCATGTTTGCAGATGCTTATAAAAGCACCTTGAGCGTCATAAGTTTAGATCCACAGGTGGACCCTGATGGCTTCGCCATATTGTTGGAGTTCATGTATACGTCTTGCCTCACCCTTAAAGATAACTTCATTATAGCCACCCTCAGCACAGCCACATACTTACAGATGGAGCATGTGATGGACACATGCCAGAGGTTCATAGACTCCAGGTGAGTGCTTAGAAAGGCGCAAATAAAACATGGAAACACAGACATGTGATTTGTAACAGGCTCATTCTAATTAATAACATAATATTTGATTTATTAATGAATTCAGAAATTCATATATATGAATTCCATTTTAATTTATTTCTGAATTAATTAATAAATCAAAAAAATGAAATGTACTTCATATATGTATATATATATATATTATTATTGTTATTATTTTTAATTTTAATGATTGAATTTAAATTTTTTTTTTTTTTTTTTTTTTTTTGGGGGGGGGGGCTGCATATAGAAAAAAATTGGGGTGATGCAACTTTCCTGATATCATAATGAAGAAAAAAGCCCCATTAAAAAGAATGTATCAAGTAACCTTATAAAGTACATAGGCATTATTTATTATTTATTAATTATTACAGAATTTATTATTATTTCTTAGAGGAAAAACTGCTTCACTACTTGTAAATATTGAATAGTTGAAAAACTTTTTAAAATCTGAAAAACACTACAATCAGAGTAATGTTTGCACAAAAAAGTGCTGAAATAAAACTTAAAACATGGAAAGGCATCAAAGAGAAGGCCCTTGCAAAGAAGGGCAAATATGGGATAATTTTACTTTTTGACAGTTTTTTTTAATTTACATGTGCTCTAAGGCCCCAAAACACAACAATTCATGATATTCTTAAATATTTAGTATAATATATATATAATACCATTATTATACAATTTATATTTATTTAGTTTACTAATTCATTTATTTTTATTGTATATTATCATTTTTTATTCATTTTTAATACTTTCTGAGAATTTGAATTTGTACACCTTCAAGGTGTAACAAAAATATGTGATTTTTTATGTGATTACACCCCATCACGAGTCAATCATTAAATCGAACAATTGTTGAAAATGGTATAAACATTTTAAAAACATACAGAAACCAATAGAAATACAACGATTACAGAACTTGCCACATGTTTTAACCTAGATTTCCTTTTCTTTATCTTGGACTCTGTTATTTATCCCTCACTCATCATCATCTGCTGGTTTTCTCAAAGGGGCTTGTGTGTAAAGCAGACCAGACCAGAGATGCTGGTTAATCACGGCTGTTTATCTTCAAAAGCTCCCTTCATCCTCAGCGATGCCCTGAATACCCAATCCAGTGTGAACTTCACCACCTACGCTCCTCCCAACCTGCACTATTCAGTCAGCACTTCCACCGAAAGCCCTTCTCGCTTCTACAGACCTCTACCTCTCCCTGTGGACACCTCCAACACCACAAACCCCCTCTGGCAGATCCCGAAGACCGGCGTAATAGCCCGTCAGCAGCACTCCCAGCCAGACAGCGGAGCCTCAGCTCAGACCCTGACGAACGGAGGAGCCACAGAAGCCAGAGAGGAGAGGAACCGTCCATCTGTGCTCTTTCGCTCAGCTCGAGCCGAGGGAGACGGGAAAACTCCGCTTCTGAATCCGGAGGTGGAGAACATCGAGCCGTGTCACAGCAGCGGCCCCAAGAGCCCTCTCAGATCAGACTGCCAACCCAACTCCCCCGCAGAGTCCAGCAGCTGCAGTCGAGGAGCGGCATCTCCTCCCAGCTCCATCAGTCACCCCAAGGTCCGCAACTGGAAGAAGTACAAGTTCATTGTGCTGAACTCCACAGATGGGGCGAATGAAAATAGCTCACCAACTCCATCCCACATGGTCACAGAATCCACCAACAAGAGCAGTGAAGCCCGAGGGCAGCTCATTATGGAGAGCAGGTCAGTGCAGACAAACGTTAAGGATGGCAGTGCAAGTATTAGTATTGAGCGCAGTGTTTGTAAACTTGGTGTCATGTGTTTTTAGCTCTGCAGATGAGTGCATCAAAAAGGAAAAGCGCGACTCTACACTTTCCAACACTTTGACTGAGGAGAACAGCATGGGACCCACAAGATCAGGTGAATACACTTTCTTCACAATGATAAAATTGATTTTGGGCCCAAACAGCATTCATACATGGGCGAAATATGATTAATCTTTTAGAGAGTTTCATAATTTTGGGAGCATGTGTCAGTCAGAATATTCAGAGTAACTGTTTTATTTATTTATTTATTCATTTATTTCATAATTTGAGATGCAGTAATATTTTTTGAAGCAGGCATGTAAAATTTGATTGTGGCCCCCATCTTTTTCTGCGACCCATTTTTGGGAAATAACAGTCATTATTTTTAAAAGTAACAATAACGATAATGGTATTCATTAGTAATTAGGTATGATATTATATATAATGTTATGTAATGCCTAAATTATATTAAGTATTATTAATTACTATTTA
Organism: Tor tambroides; assembly: GCA_021397915.2. NCBI lineage: Eukaryota > Metazoa > Chordata > Actinopteri > Cypriniformes > Cyprinidae > Tor > Tor tambroides. Next base: position 27,843 of record JAFVLL020027658.1, read on the forward strand.
AAAGTTAATAAAACTCATAATAATAATAATATTTTTTATAATAATAATAATAATAATAAAAAGGTTGTGTTCACTTAAACATTTAAGTATTTTAGTATGTAGTATTGTAATTAGTCAGTAATAATAATAATAATAATAATAAAAACATTTGTTTGTCAATAATAATAATAATAATAATATTTAGTATTACATAATAATAACAACAACATTTAATAATAATATTTGTTTGTCAATAATAAATATTATTATTAAAAATATTTTGGCTTTTTTTGTGTGTTATATATAAGTGATGTATATGTAATAACCTATGTAATTATTAAAATACTAGTAATATACATACTAAATCTTCCAATAGTTACAGTCATATTTAATAATATTTAGGAATTACAGTGTATATGTGTGTGTGTGTGTGTGTGTGTGTGTGTGTGTGTGTGTGTGTGTGTGTGTTATATATTTAAGTGATGTATATGAATGCCTGATTAATTAATACCTGATTTTAATATTTAATATTAGTAATATTCAACAATATTTAGGTATTACATTATATATTTTAAGTGAACATACCTGAGTTTTATTTTTATTCATTATTTTCCTGTTGGGTTTTTTTCTCTTTGGGTCCCCCTATTGGTCACAGGGCAGTATGTGCGGTGAATGTGAAAAATACAGCCAAGTTTTCCCACAATGTCTGCTACTCTTAACTGTTGTGGATAGAAGTCTTTTGGCATCTCATTGTTATTATATCATCATTATCACAACCAGATGTGTGCAGTCCTAATAGCTGTTGTGTTGTGTTGTGTTGGCAGAGCGGGACAGACTCTACTGTAACGACTGTGAGTCCAAGAGCGAATCTGACACAGAGAAGCCGCGGTGGCTGCAGGATGGAAAACCATACAAATGCGACCGCTGTCAGGCCATGTTCTGCTATAACGGAAACCTAGCGAGCCACAAGTCCGTCCACACAGGTAAACGAACCAAAAGTCCTGCAGTCCTTTGGGACTCTGCAGTAGCGCTCACTCAAGACTTATGTGTTGCAGTTCTACATTTTATACTGGTTTATTATAACAGGAGAGAAACCGTACCGCTGCAACGTGTGTGGAGCTCAGTTCAACAGACCTGCCAATCTGAAGACACACTCACGGATCCACTCAGGAGAAAAACCATACAAATGTGAGACCTGTGGCTCGTGCTTCGTCCAGGTAAAATCAAACCCCCAGAGCGTGTTTCTGTGCAGTGACAATGCAAAACAAATGTACTTCATCTTCTACTTTCGTCGCTTTTCAGGTGGCTCATCTGAGGGCCCACGTACTGATCCACACCGGAGAGAAACCGTACCCATGTGACATCTGTGGCACGCGCTTCCGCCACCTTCAGACGCTGAAGAGTCACTTACGAATACACACAGGAGAGAAACCTTATCATGTGAGCATCAGCTGCACGTTTCTTCACGTATCAGTACTGAATGTTAGAATTGAGACAGCATTTGATGTGAAATCCTCTTGGTGTCTCATTTCAGTGTGAGAACTGTGACCTGCACTTCCGTCACAAGAGTCAGCTGCGTCTGCATCTGCGACAAAAGCACGGTGCCGTCACCAACACCAAAGTCCAGGACCGCAGAAGCAGAACAGGCCTGCCCAACGGCTCCCTCGTGACCTCTTGAAAAAACATCAAGCTCTTCAGAGACATTTTCAAGTTCCTTTAACGGTACGGCCTTAAGAAAAGCCATCAGAAAATACAGATGCCCGCATGGATCTTTGTCATGCCAATATCCGTGTTTACTCATATGGTGACTTTGCATATTGTTTCTTAAATATGGATTAGTTCATCAGCACATTCTGGTTCAGCCTGCATGATTTCAGATTTTAATGTAAATATTGATTTCCAGGCATTGTACGTCAAGTTCTTGTCAATACAGCCCGAGTCGTAGTGTAAGATCGGATATTTGAACAATTTTATCTCTAGTATTTATTTTTTATTAAGAATGCTATTTCACTCCCTCTTCAGTCAAACTATGCACTGTATATATATATGACAGGGAATATTGGTACAAAAATAATTATGCAATTGCAGTGTATATGTTTTGTCAGTGTGGTACGTTTAAAGAAGCTCTGCTTTGTCTGACATTTATATTGGATTTACATGTATATGTACAGCTGTTTTTGGTACTAGAGGGCCGAAGGTCCTTGCAATTAAATACTCCATACCAAACAAACGCAAAGTTGTGGTTTGATTATTATTTCATTATTTAAGAATTTTACATTTACATAGACACATTTTTTATATTATAAAGCTAAATGCTAATAATTATGTACAAATCACAGTTGTGCTGACATTCAGTGATACAAAACATTATTAAAATGGATTCTGCAAGTTCTGAGTACCATAATTGAAGTATGAAATGCTACACAGAAATTTTAAATCAGTTGTCAAGTTTCATAACAAGAATACACATTTTTTAAGAGTTGGTTTGTGTAGCTACAATTTTAACACATTATTGTGCATTGTCATGTTTAGTTAACATGAAATCAGAATTTCTGTGGTGTTATTTTAGTATTATTTATATCACAGTTTTTTATTAATAGTTTGATTTAGCTTCTATTTTTATATTTTTTTGTTTTCATTTTATTTTTTTATTTTTTTTTATTTTAAACAAAAAAAAAAAAACATTGTTTAATTTTATTTAAGCTTTATTTAAATTTTTTAATGTTTTTAATAGTTTTAATTAAATTAATCCTAATTAATTAATCCTTTTCTAGTTAATTTATTATTATACATGTAGTTTTATGATTTCATAATAATTAAAAGACAACATGGATGATTTGGACCTTTTTGTTAACATTAGTTAACTACATGAACTATGAAAAAAATACTTGTGAAGCTTTTACTGATCTTGGTTGATATTAATTTATTATTGACAATTATTCATTATTAATTTATTATTGACAAACATTTACATTATTAAAACGAAAGGTTGTATCTGTTAATATTATTTAATGAACCTGAGCTAACAATGAATAGTTGTAACATAAACAAAAATGAAAAAAATACTATAGTAAAAGTATTGCTCATTGTAAGTTGATACATTATTGTAAAGTATTACCAAAAAGGCTTTTGTCACACTGCAGGACCATTGGAAAACTAGTGAAGGCAAGAAAGTGATAGATAGATAGATAGATAGATAGATAGATAGATAGATACATAGATAGATAGATAGATGATCAGTTACAGGACATAAATATAAACTTTCCTTTCAACAAACGTGTATATTTTGACCTAAAATCTTGACGCTGAATAAAGTCAAGTGAATGAACATATGTCATCAAGCGGTTTGTTCGGGCAAGTTAGTGTTACATACACTAAATATATCGAAATATTTTTTACAAATATTTCATAGAAAAAAAAATCACAGAGGCTAATTATCCAACTTATTTCCACATTGTTTAACAGTAATGGTGGTAGCGTCACGCCGATTCATTCACCCATAAAAGTACTGGTGTCAAATATATATAAGGCTCTTCTCATGTTCTTCCACACAACACAAAACAATTCCTGTATGAATGTAGCTTTGTCCAAAGGGTTATTGTTGTGCAGAAACATGAGAGGTCCTTTCACAAGCACGGATTCATCCAGTAAGGCTTCTGCTTTATTTTACAGCTTTATACTTACAGTACAGTGCATTTAAAGGACGTGAGCTATTATTTTCCTTCAATAAACGCGAACAACTGTCAAACAACGTAAGCACATGCTTTTGTAGCTGAGAAACTAGATATTTGAATCTTTTCTATTGTAATTGTGTGGAAAGAACAGCAATTCCCAAATTGGTCGTATCAAGTCTGAAGTGTTTAGACTGCCCCCTGTGTGTCAGGGAGTCACAGTCAGAGGCGTCATGCCCATTCAAAGTGAGGGGGCACGTGCCCCCTCAGATTTTTGAGCCAAGTGGATTTTGAATGCAACTTCCAAAAGAGAAAAAATAGTCAATTAATATTTTCTATATTTAATACAATCACACCGGCGTGATTAGAACGTTGGCAAGGCCATATCATCAGCTGCTAAATCAAATCTGCGTTCCCTGGCTGGCGCTGAGATAGAGATAAACGCGTTTTTACAGCGCTAAGCATTATAACAAAGACTATAGAATACTTAAAGAGACTTTGATTATAACCATCACACACGATTCTGTTGAGCTTATGAATGCAATGACCAATCAGAGGCGTTCAGATGAGTCATCGCTGAAATGCCGCTGTTTTCTTCACTCGCTCGCTGACTGAATGCCTCTTTCTGGCGAAACAACAAAGTGCAAGTGTGTATGAATCTGTAAGTAAGATATTAATTTCACAGTGTAAACAGCTTCAGTGGTTTTAATGGGAGTTTTTGAGAGTGCTTGAACTCTAGACTGTCAGTGTAAATGGTCTTTGCTCTCTTTCTGTACAATGAAAGTGTTATGATAAGTAGCCTAACTTACAATGTTTTTAATATTCACATTAAATATAAAGTCAGTCATATTAAAAATATGTCATGGCATGACACCCATATCTGTTACTTAAGTAAACAGACAGGTTTTTATGCATAGTTAATAGCCTACATTATTAGGCTACTTTGACCATCATAATCTATGTGACAATCGAGATATTTCATCATGATATAGTTAATGCGTTTGGGAATGTTTCGAATAAAAAGGAAAACATAAATAAATAAATAAAACATAAGCGCTGTTGGCTGCTGTGTCACATGACGACCAAAATCCCCCAAAATTAGCAACATTTAATTTTTTTTTTTTTTTTGGTTTAAATCTCAATTTGAAATCTAAATTAAGTGATTTCACTGTTGTTTTTCACTGAGGTAATGCAGAACTTCTTTGTCCTTCACTTTCTGTTCTGTAATATTGGCATTTTTCCCAATTTAACATAAGTTTTTGTATAGACAAATAAACATCAATATTTTACTACATACACTATACTGCCAAAAGTATTGGGTCGCCCCCTTCTAATGAACAAGTTTGACTACTTTAGTAATTTCTATGAGTACAAATCTTAATTTGTACTCATAGAAATTACTAAAGTAGTCAAACTTGTTCATTAGAAGGGGGCGACCCAATACTTTTGGCAATATAGTGTATATTAATGTTCAAAAGTTCCACTCTTTTAAAACAATAATAATGATATTTTAAACAGAGCTTTTGGAATATTGACTGAAACTACTGTAACTTTCTGTTATTTGCTAGGCCTAAGGCTTTTATTATCCATTTTTGCACTGACTTTCAACTCCGTGATGTTTAACACACTGTAATATAACAACACACCGAAACAGAATGTCATACACAACCATTCAAACGTGTGGTCAGTAAGATTATTTCAATGGTAATTTATTTGATTACAAATACAGTAAAAGCAGTATTTTTAAAAATATTATTACAATTTAAAATAACTGTTCTACTGTAATATATTTTAAAATGTAATTTATTCCTGTGATGCAAATCTGAATTTTCAGCATTATCACTCCAGTCTACAGTGTCACATGATCCTTCAGAAATCATTCTAGCATGCCGATTTGCTGCTTAAGACACATTTTTGATTATTTATTTTGAAAAAAGTTGTGCTGCTTCATATCTTTGAGGAAACCATGAAAGATTTTTTCATTTATTTGAAATAAAAATCTTCAAAAAAGTACCAAAAAAAAAACAAAAAAAAACATACTGACCTCAGACTATCTTTAAAAAAAAAAAGTAAGTTCAACCCTGGTTTCACAGACAAGACTTAAGCCTAGTCCTAGACTAAAATGTAAGTCTGAGCTGTTTCAACTGAAATAAACTTGCAATGACTGATCATAAAATATATCAGTGCCTTTGTTTTGTCTGAAGATGCACACCAGTAATGTTTTTTCCTAAGCATGTTTATAAAAATGACTTAAATGTCATAATTGAACTATGGCCTAATCCTGGCTTAGTCTAAGCCCTGTCTGTGAAACCGGGCTCTAAAGTCTTAATTGAATTTAGAAATAAGTAACAGCTTAAGAATAATCATTGAAAAAACCTAGAAACAAATGCTGCTGTTAAAAGAGACAATAATGCTGGTTCTTTTTCCTTCATTTTCAATTTATTTCACGAGAACAAAAAATTTGGTGATGCATATAATAGTGCCCTGCCATATACATATGAAACTAGCATTTAACTCAAGAAGGCTTTTATTCTTCCTGTAGTGCAGAATTACTGATGTAAAAATGTTACAAAATTCAAACTGAGCATTAGACTGGAGTCAGAAGACAATCAACATCAGAATGTTTATTTTTTCAGAGGGTTCTGTCATCCTTGATATTTCATATATTGTTTTGTGTTACATCAATATGACAAATTCAGTTTCTTCATGAACAACCCCAAAGACGCTGAGACAATCAAATAAAAGCATGAGCCCCCATTCCCCACATCTTAAAATCTACTGCCTGAGCAAAGATGGCATGTGTTTGGAATACAGCAGCCACAATATGATAAAAGAAAAACATACAGCTAAAACTCAGCTCAATATTGGGTGGCCAGCAAACGGTCCTCAGAACCTGCTGCGGATTACTATACAAAACAATGAGAAACATGTCACCAAATATAACAAACAGGTCTGCAAATCTACTCAAATACTCTTACTTCCCGTTGGTCATTTATAGCTTAGAGAATGAAACGGTTAAGTGCAGGATCCAATAGGAACTGCAGTATTTTCCAACCTATTCTTGGCTTATTTCTAATGGTGTTTTATACACTGAATGGAAGATTATCTTGAAGTTAAGAGCATACGCGTGCGTGTTCTCTTCCTATAGAAGTGCCCTGAACATTATTGCTCAAGTTTGCTTGAAACATTGTTCCTCATCAGTGTAATATTGAGCAAGTACGGATGGTTTGCTCAACAGAAGTGTGTTCCTCTCAGACTTACAAACATAGATATAAGCACACATTCTCTCACGTCTTAAAAAACACCCTATTTTACTGTTGAATGAGTAAAAATAATATATCGGTACATGAAGGCATAGCACTGCCGACAATAAACAGACACCTTAATTGTCAAGAATTTGGATTTTTGCTGTGGACGTTTAGCCTTCTTTTTCCAGAATGTTCTTCACATCTGCAAACACCTGAAAGAAAAGGTAAAAGCAAACAAAGAAACTCAAAAGGATGAACAGATATCTATTATTTACCTCTATTTCACCATGGTACAGTAAAGAACTGTTATTTTAGAATTATTTTTATATTATGATAGTATTTAATGCTTTAATATATTATTAATAAAGTATTAAATGTTGAAACAAACTAAAATTAAAATGAAAAGTCAAAAAATAAAAGGTTTTATTTTTCAGTTTTCATTTTCATTTTAGTTTAAGTAATTTTGTCATGTACTTTTGTCATTTTTTAAAAAAATATTTTTCTACTTGGCTTTAATTTATTTTTATTCCAGTTTTTATTTTTAATAATTTTTAGTATTTTAGCTTCAATTTAAGTTAGTTGTCAAGGCAACTTTTTGTCAAATATTTCTATGCACAATAGAATAACAGCATTTTTTGATATAACAACATTTTTATATGAGGGACTATATATTCCAATGAAGTGCTTAAAATAAAATTGAGATTAATGAAAATTTGTGTTCTTAAAAAGAACAGTTCACCCAAAAATGAAAATTTGCTGAAAATGTACTCATCCTCAGATTATCCAAGATGTAGATGAGTTTATTTCTTCATCTGAACAGATGTGGAGAAATTTATCATCACTTGCTCACCAATGGATCCTCTGCAGTGAATGGGTGCCGTCAGAATGAGAGTCCAAACAGCTGATAAAAACACCACAATAAATCCACACCACTCCAGTCCATCAGTTAATACCATGTGAAGTGAAAAGTTGTTCATCTTTAGGTGAAAAAGTCCATCCCTTGTTGCCCTCTCACATCAAAATCCACAGACATATTTTGGACTGTTTTCACTTGTAAACTGTTCTTGATCTGTGCATATTTCTCTCCTGATTCAGACATGATGTCTATTTTAGCAATGGTTTGAAGTTAAATTTGTCTTAATGAATGATTTGTTTCTTACAAACATTCCGCTTTTCGCTTCACAAGATGTTAACTAATGGTCTGGAGTGGTGTGGATTACTTGTGGATTATTGTGACGTTTTTATCAGCTGTTTGGTCTTTCATTCTGACGGCACCCATTCACTGCAGAGGATCCACTGGTGAGCAAGTGATGCAATGCTACATTTCTCCAAACTGTTGCCATAAAGAAACAAACCCATCTACATCTTGGATGGCCTGAGGGTGAGTAAATTTTCAGCAAATTTTTGTTAAGTGATCTAATCCTTTTTTTTATTAATATGCATTTATTCCTTTCAAAAACTATCATAATAAAATAACATCTATTTGATTTACATTTAATGAGGTAAAAACAGTCATACCTCGTCCACTGATCGGGAAGCATCGATCTTATGGACCTTCCCCTGCTTCTCGTACTGCTCTATAATGGGCCGTGTGGACTGGAGGTACGTCTGGATCCTGAAAGTAAAACAAGAATGTTTAGGAAAACCTGAGGTGAATCAAAAGTGCAACCCAAAGTCACAGTAAACATTGTAAACACCAAATACAATGCTCATTTCTGAGGTCTGCTAAAATTATTATAGTAGTCATACTACATGCTTTGCATACAGCTCAATATATCTGATACACTTACAATGGGGAGAACTACCTTTTCTCTAGACTTTCTCTGTTGTCATCGGTGCGTCCACTGCTCTTCCCCCGCTCTAAACATCTGTCAATGCAAACCTGAAATACACAACAGCTGAAAATCACATTCCATGTATTGATCAACTGTGTTTTTGTTTGTTTGTTTTACATTAATAATTTTAAAAAAAATTATATATATATATATATATATATATAATTTTCTTAAGATGATGTTCATAAAAAAAAATCAGAACATACTTTTTACGAAAAGTTATTTACTAGAAGTGTACAGGTCTTTCGGTTTGGTACGCACGAGTATGGAACAAATACATTGTTGTTTTATGCATTATTACATGCAGAACTTAATTGGAAACTTCCAGTTTTATATATTGTTACTTTCAGTAAGAAACAAAATCTCATCTTTCAGATTTTGGCCTTTTTTTCAGGAAATTTGCCATTTTGGCGCTTTTTGATGTGGTGCGAGAGATCGCTGTATACAGTATGTGCCACAGTTCAAAAGCCAGAACAGAGCGCGAGTGAACGGGATCATCCCTTTCTCTTTACTACTAGTTATAGCATGAAATAAACATGAATTAACATCTCATACCTCATGTAATCACCCAATCATGTTTCAACTGCAGAAAGACATCAATAAAACAGTTTGTAAACAAAATGTCACGTAGCATTACATTTACCTCAGCCAAGTCATTTAGTGTCTACAGCGTGTTTGCATTTCACTAAATATTAGCCTATATATTCATTATATTTTACTTAACCTGGCTTAATTAATGTCTTCATTTTTAACAAGTTATGACAACCACTGTGCAAAGGATTATTTCAACAACAAATAGAAAATTTATAATTAGATTTACAAGTTAATGTAACAACTGCATTATGTGCAATTTACATGTTTGCATACAATTTTTTATTTGAGTGTTAATTATTATATATAGAAATATAGCAATTGAATTTAGTTGTTTGGACTCTGTTGTTAATTGTAACTTTTTATATTATAAAGATAGGGTTCCTATAAAGGCTCCCTATAGTTTACAGCATTAGCCGAGGTAGATTTTTATTCATATTATAATTAATACAGGGTTCCCACACCTTGGTTAACTTCAAATTCAAGGAACGTTCAAGGACTTTCCAAGTCCAATACCCTCAAATTCAAGGACTTAATGTGGGGACACATTTCAAGTGAGAGCAAGGTTACATCGTGTTACCTTGTAAGATGCATTGTTACAGTTTTCATGTGTCAAACACAACTATGCAAAAAAAGCATTTTTTTGCATTTATTTTTGGCCTTATGACAGAGATCTGATATTCTATTTGTCGTATTTCTGTTTTGCATAAAAGTGAAGAACATTCAGTACATCATATACTGTATTCTAAAATGACCTAATATTAACTTTTGCACGGATTTTATTGAAAAGAGCTTAGGCTTATGTAACCAGAAGTTTTAAGATATATGAATATGCTTTTAAGTTTTTCTTGCCTCATGGGTTTACATTATCTTAACAAGCAAAGCAATTCAACATTACATTAAATAAAATATTTGGGCAACAGATTATCACAAATGTTTTATGTTTATTTATGTTTATTGAACACGGTGTTGCTGTGAAACGTTGAGGTACCATCGTAGTAGTTTCGTGCGCGCGTGAACATCATGGCAACATACAACACAAAGTACCTCATGCGGGAATACCTCACTTAACGTAACGTGTAAATGCGCGTAACTAACGTAAATCAAGCAAGTTAGTATGCATAGGCCACGAAGTGTTGGCGAAATAACACATTAGTGGACCGGAGGGAATAATATGGAATTTTTTCCAGAAAACTTCTTGCACAAAAATTCAAGCACTTTCAAGGACCTGTATCTATGTACGTTTATTTTCAAAAACTTTCCAGGGCCTTGAAATTTTTTTTTTTCAGATTCACAAACTTTCAAGGATTTCAAGGACCTGTGGGAACCCTGTTAATAAAAAATGAAAAAAATGAACTATTTATTTATTTTTTTCCCTCCCTGCTGTACCGAGACCATACCAAACAGTGACATCAAAACCATCATGTTTGTATACCGTTACATCCCTCTTATTTACAAATAAAAATTTCCTAAAATTAGTTCATTATTCATTCACAATGATATATCAATAACAGGGATGCAGCGATTAACCGCGCTTTAAAGCGTCACAGTTAATTAATCGTAAAGGCTCCGCTAAACCGAGCATTTCTGTTACACGGAATGGAAGTGTTGCAGCTTGCGCAAAACGAAAACAAAGTTACACTAGCAGTGCATCAGCTTAAAGTGACGTGCTATCAGAGACACGGAGGCTACGACAAGCATTAGATTAACTGTGACAGAGGGACCAAACAGCGAAGCTTTATTTCCACCAGAGAAATGCCTGTCGATAGCCAATGCCTGTTGGGTACACCAAGAATGACCAGGGTGTCATTTAAATATTGCCGTAAAAAACTGCTGCTAAAGAGCAAATACATAAGGGATAATGCACGGATAGCTGTACATTGGACAATTTTAATGCAGGACGTGAAGGCAAGAACCACCTGACGCCAAGCTACGGCTCGTTAGCTCAGCATTCTGCCCGCTTCAGATCAGAGAGAGATTAAATACTGCGGTAAAATCACATTTAGTTGAAGTAATTAATTATAACATTTAGCTACTTGAATTAATTATTCGATCGAGAGAGAGAGGGAGCGAGAGAGGTGACAGTTGCCTGTGTGAATTAGCCTACCTGTGTCTGTGCGTCTCTCCAGTAGGCTATTTAATCTATTTTATTAATAAAAGTCGCGGAGCAGCGTTCTCAAGAAGTTTGTGTCCTCCTGAATGTTTGTATATGTGTGCAGCGTGATCTCCGATCTCACAAACCAAAATAATAGACATGAATTTCTCAGGGCATATGTAAAATCATATGAATTATTATAAAGATTATTAAATGAATATGTATGGATGACAGTTGATTACAATAATATTTCAGTTTATTTCCATCATTAGTAACAGTTTCCCCTGTGACAAGTTAATATTAGTCGTATATTAATAATACTTCATTAACTTTGTTATTTACTATGCCTGTTGTAGATTTATTCATAAGTAAATCCAACAAGATTTTTTTTTTCACCATGTTTCCAAATTCTCTACCCCAGGTCCAAAAGAAATGTAAAGAATGTACAAAGTGTAATCATTAAATACTTTTGTGATCTATTTCTATTTGTTTATTTGTTATTTTCAAAAGAGAAATACTGTCATTTAGGGCTGCACGCTAAATATCGTGCGATATTTAATGCGCATCTTGTCAGTAAAGCCGGTTCTGTAATCAGCGGTAAATTCCATCATGTGCATGATTTCACACTGAGCAGCATTTACTACACAGAGCCGTTGTTCACTGACAAGCTGCGCAAATCCATGATTACAGAACCAGCTTTACTGACAAGATGCGCATTAAATATCGCCCGATATTTATCGTGCAGCCCTACTGTCATGGACGTTTACAGAGCAGAGGTCACCTTTTATAATTCCAATGGGAGAGATGGACTTTTGTTTATTATTTTGTGCTGTATTGTTGGTTACTGTGTTATTTCTGTTTCAAAAGCCAGCAATAAATAACATTTTAATATCTAAAGAGTGTTCAAGTGATTTTATACATTAGTAATGTTGTGAAATGAATAAATGCATAATAATCGTCATAATTGTAAATCCGTGATTATTCCTCAGACAATAATCGTACCAACAAAATCTATAATCATTGCATCCCTAATCAATAATCAGATGCCACTTTAATTAACTGTAATGGTAGTGCAATAAATAAATCAAAAACACTGTTAAAACCTAAGCTGCTCCTCACCTCATTACTGCAGTCAAAGAAAAGAACAAACTTGACATCCGCCTTCCTATCCATGGCAGTGTTCCATCCCTGCAGGTTGTCTTGGTTTCGCGGGAACCCATCGATAAGAAAGCGGAACTTCTTTTCATCGGCTTTCATGGTCTCTTCCATTGCCTGACAAATACATATGTTTCTTCAGTAAAGATATCTGAAAACATCCATGACTATTCTGCGCAGAAAAGGCCGGTCCATCAGAATTATAACTTGACTGTAAAGAGGCTTGACGGTTTTATAATGGTATCGCAGTTATGATTTATGCCTATAATGAGACAAGCCTGTCCATTTATGTCTATTATGAGCCGCTCTTTGAACTCTCTCCTCCCCTGATAGTGAAACTGCTCGCATTTGTTATCAAGTTCACTCTCAGTGATAATTCTCAATCTGTTAACCGCTAATGTTCCAGTTTCCTTCTTTGGCTTTTGAACGCTTTGGCTCGTTAAGCAGGACGGACAAGTGTAACCACCTTTTTCAGCAAGTTGATGGTGATTTCAACAGGAACTATTTTGCCCTCTTTGATGTAGGTGTCAATGAGCTGACCAAACTCAGAGCCGGTGCGGCTGCGCTCCTCTCTCAGCAGGTCTCCGGCAGACAGGTGAGTGTAGCAGTAGTTCTGAGCGCAGGAGAGAGAAGGGTTAAATAAAAACACATTACAAACTTCAATGCATTACAGTCAACGCAACTCGTAAGATTATACGCTTCTTACAGTGGAATATGACAGCTGGCATTTATATGAATGGGGTGCGTATGGGTTTGGTAACTGGACAGGCAGCTTTGTAGCAAAGGCTGTCCAGACACTACCTCTGGCAGATTAAATGGTTTTTAAGGTCATGAGACACAAATTCAGTTAAGTGTGTAAAAACGTTTGGCTGCTAGAGTTTGTATGGCCATCATAAGCATACAAAAACTCATTTTATATACTTGTTCAGATGCCATATGGCTAATAGAGAAGGTTTTTTTCTAGCACTCAAAGTGCAAAATAAGAACAGAGATATGATTTTTTTCAGTAAGTCCTTTGCCATAAATAAAATCTAAACAACATAGTTATAAGAAATGAGTAGTTGACCTGAAATGCTGTGGCATGATGTTGTTATTCTTCTAAAATATTCATCGAAAACTTTTTTAAACAATTATTCCAATTATCCAAAAGAAAATGAACCAGAAAAGGCAAAAAGGAGATTAAAAAAAATCCATTTACTGTAAATACAATACACTTTCCAGTCTAAAGTTTGGAATAATTCATTAATTTAAGAAAAACAACAACTTTGCTTTCACTTAACTCCTTCCTGTCTTCCGAGCACTTACAAGAGTCTATTATGATAAATTGCATTGTACTCCTCAATTGTAAAGTACTTTGGATAAAGCGTCTGCTAAATGAATAAATGTACGGGTTTTTTAAAGCTTTTGAAAGATGTCTCTTACGCTCACCAACACTTAATTAATTTGATTACAAATTCAGTAAAACAGTAATACTATGAAATATTACACTTTCAAATTTTTCTTTATTGTCATATATTTTAAAATTTTACTTTGAATTGTGAATTTTCTGTCTTCAGTGCCTTTACTGTCCTCAAATGATCCTTCAGAAAGTATTCACTATTATACACAATATTACTGTCTTTATTGTATTTTTTTTATCGAAACTGATAAGCATAAGAGACTTTTTTCAAAAACTCAATTTTAACAGGTAGTGTATGCATGTATACACGCACAAAATACAAAACCAAATCATTTACAGGCATATCGGTTCTACGTTTCACACATATCCCCTTCTACCCAGTGCTAGTGGTGCCAAATCATGACAGCTGAGCACTGCACAGACAGCAGGGTGGGACCTGTTTGAGCGCAGCTCCTGTTCATAACCAGGATATATGAATATGAATGTGGAACCACTCCAGGGAATTATTACAACTCAATGCATATTTTCATATTGAGAAAATTATCTTTCCATCAAATTTATTATACCATCATGCCAGATGAAATATAGTATCGCTGTTAAAGGGACCAAATGGCGCTGGGAAATGGCATTTTCCTTATGAAATGTCTTAGAGGACATGCGGAAATGAACGATCCATGTAAACTGCGGCAAATCTGGATCCATTAACACTCTAGCAGCCCCGTAAAGCCTCGTTCTCTTATAGAGAGAGCTTGAATGGTTATTCTCTTTCAGTACGATAAAAGACTTAATGCTCTGCATCTCTCTTACCTCCACGATTCTCGCGCATTGTGTCCCCTTCCCCGCGCCAGGCCCGCCCAAAACAAACACAACCTGCGGCTTCATCATCACACTCAGCCTGTGCACAACGCGTGGAAGCTTCTCCGAAAGCCTGTGCAGCAAACCCACAATCATAAACCGCGCGGATCAGAGATAGCTGCACTAATGAATGACCATCGACCCCTGGGAGTCAGCTACAGAGCTGCGTGAATGACCGGTTGATGCGTGTCAAGGAAATGCGCCGGGCAGATTCTACTTCCGCCGTACACGTGTCCGACCAATCAGAGAGCAGAGCAGTCACTGGCGTCACTTAATCCACGCCCATAGCTCTGGACGCTCTCTAGAACGCGCACCCCTCCTGCGCCTGGGGTTCGCGCA
>JAFVLL020027659.1:0-53592 GCA_021397915.2 Tor tambroides
TTGACGAAAGCAACACTAGTGTTGAAGAAGCTACTTTGATATCATTAAAGCTATAAGCTACTTTTAAAGGTCAAGTGTGCCATTTCTGTGCCTGTAACATTATCAAATGAATCAGGGTCACGTTTTTTTTTTTTTTCATTTTTTGAGGAAATTAACCTACAAATGACTTAACAGAGATGTGTGTCTTTTTGTGCGCAAAGAAGACAAAAATAACGACTTTATTTAACAATTTCTTCTCTTCCATGTCAGTCTCTGCTGGCACAAAACATAAATTTTGTTTTATTGCTGTTATTCTAGGTTTATTACTAAATAAGAATAACAGCACAAATTTACACACATACATTTATACTCAGTATAATAACATAACCTACTGATAAAAGGCAGTTCCTTGAAATGTCTGAAAAACTGTTTGCCAAAATAAACTGTCCAAACCAAGAGATTCACTGAAATGAATCAGACCTCCCAACCCTAAACTAAAGATACAGAGAGGAATCTTCTAGAAGACGGCATTTGATTATTGCCTCAGGTTTCTCGGTTGTAAGGCTCTGCAATATAATGTAATATACAGTGTGTGACAGGCTATAATCTTTGTCACGCTACTCTGCTACTTGTTACTGGAAAAGCTGCACAATTTTAAAACCAGCTGAACTGCTGTAACAAAAATGTAGTTAAAGGGATAGTTCACCAAAATATAAGATTTCTGTTTTGATTTATTGACTCTCATGTCGTTCCGAATCTTTTCCACTTTCTTTCTTACTTGGAGTATAAAAAGGTAATTTTTCATTGTATTACAGTGATGTTTTCAAGCTTCAATAAGGACAAAAAGACACCATAAAGATATCATAAATGTGGTCCATATGAGTTTTTGTGTCTCTGCATTTCGGTGGTAAACCTCCAGCATTTAAGCGACACGAACATGGGTATTTCAAAGCCAGCGGACTCAGGCTGTCAGCTGAATGATAGCAAACAGCTTGAGTTTGTACATTTGACTCAGATAAGAGAAGGTCAAGAGAGGTAAGAAGAGCGTGGAAGAGTCATGTGGAGGAGGAGGAGGACATCTGGTTTTCATACATCTGCCATTCTAAGAAACTATATGTTGTGATACTGGTTTTCAAGTCAGGAAGTAACTTCCTGTTTATTTTTTCTTTTCCCTAGTGTGCTGCTTTGTGCTCAATGAGTTATAACAATCTAAATCCATTGCCCGGCAGCAAAAACTCCTCTGCCAAGTGCAGTGAGGTCCAAAAGTCTGCGTCCTCTGGTTTGAATGCTTCTATTTGGCACTGTTTTTAAAGTTTTGAAAGAATCATAAATTATATTAACAGCATAACAGTTTGAGTGGAAATATTTATTTCATAACAGAAGTTCTAAAGCTGCATGAGCTCCACACATTGGAGTGTATAAAACTGGATGATCATGTTCTCCAGCATGATTTGATAATGATCCAAAAAGAGCATCTTGTGCTTCAGTGGAATCCAGAACATCTGACCGTCTGAACAAAGTCACATGATCAGTGTCCTAGAAATAGTGCACATCTGAAATGTTATTTTTTAAGTTCTTTGAATTTTTAGTTATAAATATTATTGATGCTTTCTTGGACCATTTGACATAATCAGCGTCATTTTTTTTAGATAATGACAAACAGTCCCATTTTTAAAAATGAAGACTTTTTAGTTTTAAATAGAACAATTTTGAGTTCTCCAAAGAACCTTTAAGAAGTCTGAAGGACATTTTAATATTCTAAATTAAAGAACCTTTTGTCCAAAGGAAAGCTTAATAGATGTTCCTCAAGGAACCTGTAAAGAACCTTATGTCCAGTTGTTTGGCTGTTAGTATAATTTTTGTATTTATTGCCCAGTAAGCACTCACTCTTCAAAAGCAAATGAGCAGAGAGCTTGAAAGAGAGAAACTTCAGTCTCAAGACGCTCTTCGCATAATTCACTAGTACGAGCCTGTTTGCCACCTCCGGCATTGCACTCCATTTGTTCAAGTAATGACACAGCAGGACCTAACAAACAACGCGAGCCCTGTCGATGTCTTCGGCATGTGTGTGTAGAGAGTGAGAGAGCATTTACGGATGTTTATATATGTGTGAGGAGTGCTTTGTGAGCCATGCTGATGTGAGCAGGCAGTGAGTAATGAAGTGATCTAAAGAGTAAGGCATGTGTTCCTCGGGGAAGTGTTTAAGCAGGCTTGAGAGCGTTTTGCTGATGTGGGTGTTATATGTGCGGTAAGAGGATTTCATTGTGTGTTCATTGGCATTCTGTAACATGGGGTTACAGGTCAACCTTTATTTTGGTTTTGGCAAATTTCAGCTCTCAGCCAGAGATTTACTCTTTTTTTTATTTATTTATTTATTTTTTCTTCCTTGCCAGGCAGATATCTTCCCACACATTTATGCTGTTACGTGCAAACATCACAGTAAGCAACTGTTGTCATGTACTATAATGTGCCTACAGTTACCACTATTAGGATTTATCCAGTGCTGTAGAGTAACATTTAAAGGAATAGTTCACCAAAAATTGAAAATTTGCTGAGAATGTACTCACCCTCAGACCATCCAAGATGTAGATGAGTTTGTTTCTTTACCAGATTTGGAGAAATTAAGCATTACATCACTTGCTCACCAATGGATCCTCTGCAGTGAATGGGTGCCGTCAGAATGAGAGTCAAAATAGCTGATAAAAACATCACAATAATCCACGAGTAATCCACACGACTCCAGTTCATCAGTTAACATCTGCTTGTTTGTAAAAAACAAATCCATCATTAAGACTTTTTAAATTTACACAGTCGCTACTGGCCAAAATACGAGTTGATAATCGATAATAACGCTTCTTCCAGTGAAAAAGTCAATCCACCTTTGTCCTCTCACATTAAAATTCAGTTTGTTTAGGGCTGTTTTCCACTTGTAATGGTGCTTGATCTAATGAAGAAACAAACTTATCTACAGTACATTTTGGATGGCCTGAGGGAGAGTCAATTCTGAGCACATTTAAATTTTTACGTGAACTATTGTTTATGTAGAAAAACAATGGAAATGCAAGGGAATACATAAACATGTTCGGTGTAAATGGCACCTTTGAATGTTCCTAGAGTTGTTAATAAAGCATTTGACTCTGTTGCTGTAAATACTGCCCTACTGAAACAACAAAAACAGCTAAAAACCAGCCTAAGATGGTTGGCTGGTCTTAGCTGGAACTAACGGGTTTTATCTCCCACCCTGAACAGCTAAGACCAGCTTGACCAGCTGAAGATGTGGTCGAAACCCCTCTAAGACCAAATTAAACCAGACATTTCCAGCGTAAACCAGATAAGACCAGCCAATCAGCTTAGACTGGTTTTAGCTGTTTTTTGTACAGCAGGGTGGTCACTGTTTTTGATGTTTTTATCTTGTATTCATCATGGCAAATAAGTTTTTAAAGTAAATGAAATTATAATTGAAAAAATATTGCCCTTTAAACAACTTGTAGTTAGCCATTTTTAACAACTTTTTGTTGCTAGTTTCTAAAAGCTGTCAAATGTGCAACTCCTAATTTAATTTTGGAAAATTTGCTTGCAGCTTGGCTAGCTACAGTTTCAGAGTAGCTTCCCACCTGTTTTTGAAGTAAATGATACATTTAAATGAGGTATTTAACAGAATACACCTTAAACAGCTTTAGTTTAGTTAGCAACCTTTTGTTGACAATTACAAACTAGCATTTGTAACTGAACTACAACTACATCAACTACTAGCTTGCTTGTAGCTTGGCTAGCGTTTCAGAGTAGCTTCCCACACACATTTTTGAAGTAAACGATACAGTTAAATGATGTATTTAACAGATATTACCCCTTAAACAGCTTTAGCAACTTTTTGTTAACTTACAAACTAGCATATGTAACTGAAGTAGCTAGCAACTAAAATGACTACTAGCTTGCTTGTAACTTGGCTAGCTAGTTTCAAAGTAGCTTCCCCAATATTAGCATTTGGTTTGTAGCGGTTCCCGTCCATGAAGTTTGTCTGTCCACACTCTCTGAAGGTTTCATCTAATTAGCCTCACAAGAGTGTGTGCATTGTCTTCTAAATAAGGATGAGCCCTGCGTGATGCATTAGAGTGAACAACTTTGTTGTTGGTGTGAAATGATCACAAAAACCTTGGGAGTTCTCTGTCCAATCATCTCGTTCACACCTAATTAGCCACAGTAATGAGAACGCAAACTGACCATGAAAAGCGAGTGTTGGTTTGCTCACTATGCTAGCGACACAGCTACGTTTATGTAGCTCTGAATAATTAATCCCGTCATTCTAGCAGAGACTTTGGAGAGTATAGTAAATATAGTGTGACCTTTGAACTGCAGTTTAGTCAACTCTAGATGCTTCTTTACATGCATGTAACTGTTTGTAGAGTACTAACATTTTCAAAGGTTTAAAAATGCTAATGTAATGAGTGGTTAAGTGTTTGGATGGCTAGAGGAACCATTATTCACACATTCAGATCTCAGATCAAAACAATGCAGCTAGCATATACAATGAAAAGGAAAATTTGGTCGTATACCTCTTGACATTAATAGCTCTTTCCGCTCATCAGGTGTCATTAATATTGGTGTGTAAAACGAGGGCGGTCTGGCTGATGGTTGGATCAATAGCTCTTTGTAGGCAGTAAATGGTTTGTTATGGTTAGACGGGCTGCAGCCACTGTTCTGACCCCCTGCTACCCTACAGCAACTGTTTCCATTTAACACACACACACACACACACACACACACATACACATATCCGTTTAAGTGTGTGTTTAATTGTGCACGTGCAGTTGCACAGACCCAACCTGGTGAAAATGCTGAAACCTTTTACAAATATTTACTCAAAAAACCAAAAGAAACATGTTCTCAGGTCATTTTTGTTTCTCCCACTGTATTTTAGACACACTGTTTGCATGACATAAAGTTTTTTTTTCATTGGTGTAAGCAGATATTGGGCATTTAGGTACTAACAGCTAATAATTTAGTAAAATGATTATTTAATTTTGTAAAATTTGCTTGTAGCTTGAAGACTGTATAGTTAAATTATATTTTTAAAAAGATGTTCCTCCTTGAACAGATTCAATGTAGTTAGTAACTTTTTGTTAGCAGCTTGTTGGGTTTTTAACAGAAATGAGTTAGTCGCACTACAATATTGGGTATTGAGGGACTAAACTATTTACTAAATAATTTAGCAAAACGGTTAATTTATCATATATATATGTGTATGTATATATTAGTGCTGTCAAATAATTATTTGTGATTTATCTCATCCAAAATAAAAGTTTTTGTTTACATAATATATATGTGTGTACTATGTATATTTATTATGTATATATAAATACACACACATACAGTACATATTTTGAAAATATTTACATGTATATATTTACATTCATATAATTTATATTATATAAACATATTATTTTTCTTAAATTTATACATGCATGTGTGTGTATTTATATATACATAATAAATATACACAGTACACACACATATATTATGTAAACAAAAACTTTTTGGATGCGATTAAACGCGATTAATCGTTTGACGATTAATTGATGTTTTCTATTTTTTTTTAATTGATGTTTTCTATTTTAATATGTTGTAAAATGTTTTTTTTTTTTTCCTGTGATGCAAAGCTGATTTTTTTTTCGGTCTTCAGTGTCACATGATCCTTCAGAAATCATTCTGATATGCTGATTTGCTGCTCAAAAACATTTTTTATTAATATCAATGTTGAAAACAGTTGTGCTGCATTTTTCACGTTTTTTTCAGGATTCTTTGATGAATAGAAAGTTTAAAAGAACAACATTTATTTGAAATATAAATTTTATAACAATGTAGGCTTCTGTACTTTGTAAACAAAAAAAGTCCTTACTGTAATTTTTGCAACTTTTATTCATGAAGGATGCATTAAATTGATCCAAAGTTAACTTCTTAAGAAAACACCTTACTGACCCCAGCCTTTTGAATGGCAGTCTACGCTTTAGAATAGCGACTGCTCTGCGACTAACGTGCTGATCAAGAACGACTATGAGCGCTATGAACGACCTGTTTGTTTTCCAAATGGCTGGCATCTCTTTGGTCGTGTGCCTTCAGAAGTCAACCCTCATTCCCATGGGCTGTCTGAGAGTCTAGCCGTCTGAAAGCAGTCTCCCCTTTCTATCGCACTTTCTTCATCCCTGGCCTCCCTCTGACAATCCCTGAAGGCGACACATAAAGCCCATTCCCCAGTCCGTGGCTGGAGTCTGGTCTGTGATTAGGCCCTTCAAAAGAAGTAGCCGCGTGGGCTTCTGCCACCTGATACCCAAATTGCAGTGTCAGAAAATGTCAAGGTAAGCATTTGCTAAGGAAGAACAGCTGGAAGTGTTTTTACAGGAGAGACGAGTGAAGGGGCTGCACTGTTTGCAAGATTCCCTCATCCCCGCGCTCCTAACACGAACGCTCAGCACCATCTGCCTCTGTCCAGAGAAGAAATGTGTTTGTCTTACAAGAAAAGAGATGCTATTTCCTCTGGGGAAATGTCAGTTTGTTATTGGATTTGTACATACTTGTAAATATTTCCTCGATGTGCTAAATCAACATTTCTCTGGATGTTTGATTATCTGGATGAATCTCACTAGTCCAGGTCACAGTTCACCACAAAATTAAATAATAAAATATTATTTTACTTAAAGATTTTTTTTTTAAATACAACATTATGCCTTATTTGCATCCCCAAATTCTCATTACTGCAATGCATCTAAACATATTACCTCTGGATTTTTATCTGGTTTTTTTTATAGTTAGCATTTTTACTGCATTTTCACTAATATATAATCAGCATAAATGTTTTTTGTTTTAAAAATATTATTTTCATAGAAATTAATTATATAATTATATATATACACACACATACATATATATGTTTATATATATGTGAATATATATATATATATATGTGTGTGTGTGTGTGTGTGTATAATATATTTAATATATTTATATATGTTGTTTAATTAAGTATTTGGAGTATTCAATTTTTCAATGGTGTTGTAATAAACATTTTTACAGTAAAAAACAAACAAACAAAAACATCAACAACATAGTAATTCAATATTTAATTTAGAATTTAATTTATCATAAATATATATACTAAATCATGGGCAACTACATGATTTGGCTGCTTGATTTTACACAGTGAAACCGGGATCATGAGCTCAGACCTGCCTAATAGCTGAGGTCCTGATGAATGTGAATAGTGCGTTTACATTTCAGGAGGTGTGACAGTAGTAGCATGGCAGCTATTCTCATGCGCAGCAGGCCTGTAGTCTTACGACCCCCAGCCCATACGTTCCCACTCTTCACCTCAAAGATGCTGAAGGCCTGAAATCTCTGGTTTTGTGGGTGGTAACTTCAAGACCTGTCTAGACCTCACATGTGATGCCTCGGGCTCTGAATAGAAACCAGTCTAGGTGAAGCGTGTGCCAAACTGGCTTTTGTTAATGAAAGTGCTGTTGTGTTTGGATCAAGAGAGGCCAGGCAATGAAAAACGCATGAGAGAAAAAGGTTTGCCCAGCTGGACCACAATTAAAAGTATCAAATCTAGGTGTTCAAACTGAATCCATCTACGGTAGAGCTTCTGTTGTTCTCTTTTAATGGCTTTTACTCTCTGTCTCAGCAGCAAATCTCTCTTCATGGGTGGTGGAGGGTGTGATTGACAGGCATAATTGCGTAGATTACTGCAGACAGATACTGAGTTGTGTGCAGGAGGCTGTGATTAAAAGGCCTTGCATGTTTTGAGGTCCTCTTAAATGAGAAAAATAAGCTTCCTAGTGTCAGTTTTAGTGATAGACTGATATATTTGCTATTTTGACTTGAGTGGCATCAGATAATAACTGTGTTAACTGTGTAGGTCTGGGGAACACAGAAGTGTTTCAAGATCTACTGATAGTCTTGTCAGTGGATGAATATCTTTGTGGCAATTTGAGTAAATGTGTTTCATAAAATAAATATTTTCTGTTGCTTTAAGTAATTTCGAGTAAATCTAATTTGCTGTCAAAAATTGCGTATATTATCTCTGTAGAAATAGTCAACCACTAATTTACATCATTCAGTCAAAATTTTCATGTTTTTAGTTTTAAATGTCAGCGATTGTCTTAGTTTCAACAAATGCAGGTGTTTTACAGTCATGAATTTTTACTATATTCAGGTTTACATAAAAAAAAAAAATAAATAAAAAAAAAGGTTTTTGGAGTTGTAAATAAAACAAAGACTGTATTGTAGTGTGGTTTTTGTTATCAATACAGTATGTTTTATAAGAAAAAACTATGTTATTCTTTATGCATTTAAATCTATTTTTTACATGCCATTTATTTGTAATTTTTTTATTATATATATATATATATATATATATATATATATATATATATATATATATATTAGAAAATTTTGAGTGAAAATTGTTTAAAAGTAAATCCTACACCAACATTTGTCTTCTAATTTGCTTAAATTTTCAGTTTAGGTAGGTAAAAATCTTATTTAGGAACTAGTAATGCCAAGATATGCCTTTGATGTCATTGACAATATATATATGACAATAAATTCACACAATGGTTGTAATTTATTACAGTCTGAGTGGCAAAATAAGAAAAAGAAGCTGTTGATAATAATGAAAGCGATTTAGTTTGTCACGTTGCATAGCACTGAATATTTCCACAACAGACACCAGCTCTTTACATTTTGTGTTTTTGGCCTGTGAAAAATACACAAGCCATGTGAAACAACATATAATATATGTTTATATACTACTGTTCAAAAGTTTGGGGTCAGTAAGATTTTTGTTTGAAAGAAATCGATACTTTTATTCAGCAAGGTTGCATTAAATTGATCAAAAGTTACAGTAAAGACATTTATAATGTTACAAAAGTTTGCTATTTCAAATAAATGCTGCTCCTTTGAACATTCTCTTCATCAAATAATCCTGAAGAAAAAATATATTACAGTTTCCTGAAGACTGGAATAATCATGCTGAAAATTCAGCATTGCATCACAGAAATAAATTACATTTTA
This sequence comes from Tor tambroides, assembly GCA_021397915.2. Taxonomy (NCBI): domain Eukaryota; kingdom Metazoa; phylum Chordata; class Actinopteri; order Cypriniformes; family Cyprinidae; genus Tor; species Tor tambroides. Next base: position 9,046 of record JAFVLL020027659.1, read on the forward strand.
TAATATATTATAAATTATTTATAATAAAGATCCACATTACGAATACACATAATATACAAATAAAACAAACAGTGCTTTATTTTCAGGTACAATAGGTGTATTTAGCAGGAGCATTCAGGAAACTTTTTTCCTATTAAAGCAACTGTATGAAAGTTTTTCAGTCAAGAGTAGTGAGTGATTTTTCTCTTTGTGTTTTGTTGTTTTATTAACATTAAAGGAATAGTTCACCCAAAAATAGAAGAAAAAATATTATTTTGCAGAACATGGAAAACCAAACAGTTGCTGGTCCACAGTGACTTAGTATTTTTTTTTCCTACTGTCAAATTCAAGGTGGACCAGCATCAAATTCAATGTTGGTTACCCACATTCTTCAAAATATCTTCTTTTGTGTTCAGCACAAGACAGAAATTAATACAGGTTTGGGACAGCATGTGAGTGAGTAAATAATGACAGAAATAAAATTTTAGGGTGAACTGTCCCTTTAATGACTGTCGGCAGCATGTTTAGTACTGTCCCTTTAAGACCGGCACGCATCCGTTTTCTCTTAGCTGTTTACTTTCATTTTAGATATAACCAACTGAGTCTACATGTAAACCTTGTGTGTTTTCATAGTATTAGCGCAAAAGTTAACTTAGTTCAGTAATCAGGTGCTTTTTGACAGGCTCTTTAGTGCGCGCGCTTCAGGTGTACGGTCTCAGAAAAAACGCACGTCAGAACAGCACGTGAATGAAATGTTTTACCGGCAAGGCTTTAAAGCACATGCAAATAATGTACTTTCGTGATGGCGAATAAGTGTAGTGTCCCGTGAGAGAGTAACTGTACCGCTGAGTTAATACTGATGTGAATGTCGCGTTGTACAGTATATTGAGACGGAGGCGCCAGAACTGCGAATGATAGAATATGTGCTGTAGGACGATACTACCATATTTCTTCAAAAGCAGATCGTGGAGACATTTTTATCGTCCACGATCAAAAATTGCCATATAGCACACCTCTAAGTGCAATAAATACAGTATGTTGGTTTTTTATGCATATAAAATGTTTGAGTTTGCATTACCCATCATCCATGCCACTAGGTATCAGTATAGTCAAAGATTATTGTCATATCAGCAAGCTCAACATAAATAAAAAATTACCGACTACATCTTCAAAGGCCAAAACAAAATTGAAACTCGCTTGTCCTTATGAAGTCTAGTAGTTTGAGCCTAAGAAATTATCAGTCACATGGATGAATTCTTCCTCATCCTCTTTTTTTTAGGTTGAAAGTTAACTCAAGAGCATGCAGTGGGTTCTGAGGTTCTGCTGCAGCTGTTGAGCATCTCTGTAATAAATGTGTCTGGATAAAGACCAGCAGTAAACCCCAATCTGCCACCGCACTCCTTTATTCCACTTCATCAAAGACGGCCCATCTTTTCTCATGTCATTTATAGATCCTCTTTTGGTACACTCACTGAAGTTCATTAGTTCACAGCCATTGTGCTTCAGATTTGTAACGTGAATCCTTTTAGGCCTCGTGCGTTGTGTTTAGGCCTTGCGCTCCGATAAGCTCTTTTTCATTTGGGTGTATAGAAAGCATGAGGATTGGGATTCGTCGGTGAGGATTTCCAGCTAGAAAGACAGAGAGGATTAAAACAGGAATCCCTCGAAGAACAACTGGACAGAGAAATGAAAGGAGGGAGGCTGGGCTGCCGTTTTTGCACTTGTTCTCGCCAGTCCTGCTGGCATCTGATGGAGCACAATTACACGCTAGATTAAGGGGCTTGTGGAGATACGGAGGATTGCGCCCCTCCCTCGGGATCTGTGTGTTTGTGCCATGTGTCGCTGGCGCTCTCCCCTGAGACTGCGGCGCTGGCACTGCTCAGAGTCCAGGTTTGTGAGATCAGACACAGACTGGTGCCCTAGCAACTGTTTGTTTGGGTTTTCAGTCGTGGCAGTGAAGGGGCTTTTTCACGTACGATTGTTTTGGGTTGCTTTATACACCCTATACACTTGAATACTCTTATTATATGATATACACTATATTGCCAAAAGTATTGGGTCGCCCCCTTCTAATGAACAGGTTTGACTACTTTAGTAATTTCTATGAGTACAAATCTTAATGTTAAAGCATATAATGATATTCTAGGAAATTGTGTGCTTCTAATATTATAGCAACAGTTTGGACAGGACCCTTTTCTATTCTAACATGACAATGCCTCTGTGTATAAGGCAAGGTTCAAAAAGAAAATTACTGATTCAGTCAGTGTGGAAGAACTTGACTGGTCTGCATAAAACCAAGTCCTAATCCCAGTTTAACACCTCTGGTATGACTGTAAATGCAGGCCTTGAGCCAAAAACTCAAATGACTTGCCAACAAATGACTTGTACATACACTATATAGACAAAAGTATTGGGACACCCCCTTCTTTAGAACAGAAAAATGCACTTCTAGATCTGTGGCAACAACGATGGGAACATAATTCATGTATTTAAAAATTGTATTTCCATCTCTGTTGCAACAGTTTTGGAAGTGTCTAAAATGACTGTACCCATATGTATAAGTCACTGGTGTTTGGTGATGAGTTTTCTTTTTTTTTTTTGAAATTCTGTATTTATATCTCACAGTTCTGAGAAAAAAGGTCAGAAGTGTGATTGAAAAATATGAACTCTCAAATCAAAGAATAAATATCAGAATTAAGATATAAACTCGCAATTGTGAGAAAAAAAATAGAATTGTGAGAATAAAAATCTCGATGGAAACAAAACAAACAACAACAAAAAAACTGTGAGAAAGAAAGAGAATTCTGCATTTGTAGCTCACAATTCTGAGAAAAAGCGAGTCAAAAAGTATGAATTGTGAGTCAGAATTGTAAGATATAAAGTCGCAATTGTGAGAATAAAAAGTTGCCATTTTCTTTTTAATTCTCGATGGAAACAAAACAAATTGTGAGTTGCAAACTCAGAATTGCGAGAAAGAAAGCCTGAATTCTGCATTTATATCTCGCAATTCTGAGAAAAAGCGAGTACAATGTATGAATTGCGAAATATAAACTCAGAATTCTGAGAAAAAAGTCTGAATTGTAGTTTCCATGGCAGAAATGGGCTTCCATAGGATTCTTAATGTTTTAGCATCCAAAATATTTGTTTAAAATATTATTTTAATCCTTTGATTAAAAGTTCAGAAGTTATTCATAACAAATAAAATTCATAGCAATCAATTCACTTGCACATTTTATTTGTGCGTTCTCATCTTGCAAATATGATCATATCAGTATATGATAAAGCTGCATAACTCATACTTTACACTCTCAGTTCAGTAAGTTGTAAATGATAGCTTTGACCTCCACTGAAGCAGCACATGTCGATGTTGTTACCACCTGTTACTGTTCTCAGCGCTCGCCCACAGTCATTTGTGATTCTCAGATAAGGATTTCTTCATCATTTCACACAGCAGAGAGTGAAAGACATCTGCCTGTGTCCACAGTCTCCAGCGCGTCTCCATGTACTCACTGACATCTGGTCGCTGGCTCTTATGAGAGCACGCTTTCAGTCCATTTGGAGATCTCACACTCTTACGGTCTGATTTATTGATGCCACGCTGTATGGCGTCATCAGTCGCTGTCAGCTCCTTCTCTTTCATCCACACTCTCTTATCTGTGTGTGTGCGTTTGCGAGGGATGTTAGGGTTAGTGAGAGGATCTTTTGGTCTTGGCATGTTTTGTCTTCTGAGCCTGTCTGGTCTTGTCAGAGAGAATTTACACCTTTGTTTTGGTCAGCGTAGAATGCAGCCTCATATAAAGTCAATTTACTAAAGCTGCTCTCATATAAGAGACACCGAGAGATCACATTGCAAAAAAATCACAGCATGTTCTAGTGTTCCAGAAAAATATCTAGTGTCATCTTAAAAACAAAATTGCATAAGATATTGAGACTTATTTTCAGATATCTTTAGATTATAAAAAATTATAAAAAGCTTTTGTAATATTATACACTATACCATTCAAAAACTTGGAGTCAGTATTTTTTATTTTTTAGGAAAGAAATTATAGAAATGAATACATTTATTTAGCAAGGATGCTTTAAATTGATCAAAAGTGATGATAAAGACATTTATAATGTTACAAAAGACTTCTGTTTCAGATAGATTATGTTCTTCTGAACTTTCTATTCATCAAGGAACCTGAAAAAATTCTACTCAGCTGTTTTCAACATAATAATAATAAATGTTTTTTGAGCAGCAATTCAGCATATTAGAATGATTTCTGAAGGGTCATGTGACTGGAGTAATGATGCTAAAATATCAGCTTTGAAATCACAGGAATAAATTACATTTTAAATATATATTCAAATACAAAACAGTTATTTTAAATAGTAAAAATATTTGAAAAACTGTACAGTTTTTGCTGTACTTCGGATCAAATAAGAGACTTCTTTAAAAAACATTAAAAATCTTACTGTTTAAAAACTTTTGACTGGTAGTGTATATTCATATTTCAGTTAAACTAATATGCAATTAACTAATAAGTAATTATGAATTTAGAAAAAATATAAAGAAAATAAAAAAAAAATCCCGTTTTATTTCCACAGTGTTTTCAAATGAAAGGGTTATTCAGCATGAAAACATGTTTAGCAAGACTTTTTAATTTTTGATTTAAAATTTCAATTTCTTCATGACATAATGCAGGTTTTTTCTGTATTTTTGTTGTGTGGACATTGCAGTAAGAAGATTTGTTAATGGAACCAAACGTCATGAAAATCATCCAATTTAAAAAACAACAACGGTTCAGTTAATGCAACACAATTTACGATATAATCAAACTGTTGCAGCTGTATTCTTTGGAGCTTCATCAGCGTGGCTTCTCTTGGCCTGTGGTTGTCTGTGGATGTGCTTTGAGAAGTAAAACCCTGTCATTTCAGCTCTGTCAACTGTTTTTAGTTCTGTTTTTAGACAGGGGTTCAGTGAAGTTTGTCTGCAGACCTAGAGAGCTGCCCAGATACTCAGCACTGATCTTCATATTAGAAAGGTTTCTAACCGGTAACAGTATAGATCAGCAAAATGCTACTTTGTTGTTTATGTTGTGTTGTTTAGCACTCAAACGTTCAAATGGTTTACACCGAAAGTGATTTGTGAAGACACAACAAATGCATGCCATTCATTTTTCTGTGGAAATAAGGAAACTGAGTTTAGTGTCAGAGACTGTTGGTGATAAAACAAAGTTAAACTTTTATTCCCACATGCTCTGTGAAATTAGGTAACTACCAATGTGAGCGCAGACAGCATTGCTCGTGATGCTTCAGCTTGATTCAGATTGAGAAGGAACACCTGCTAGCAAATCAGTTCATTAAAAAATGATTACTTGAGTCAGCAGTTCCTGGATGTCACTGTGCAGCATTTTTATCTTTTTTATGGCAAAATTACTACTTCAAATACTGCTGTATATATATATATATATATATATATATATATACACACACACACGTAGTCTACTCTGATTTATTCAAGAAAATAATATGTAGCTCGAAACAAATATCCCATAGGCTGTATTTACTATTAAATAAAGATACAGCAAAAATGATAATAATGTGAAATATTACAATTTAAAAGAACTTGTAACTATGTGAATATATTTTAAAATGTAATTTATTCCTATGATGTAAAGCTGAATTTTCAGCATCATTACTCCAGTCTTCAGTGTCACATGATCCTTCAGAAATCACTCTAATATGCTGATTTGCTGCTCAAGAAACATTTCTGATTATTATCAGTGTCACAGTGCACACAGCAGGGAGGAAGGAGGAACACGAGATGAGGATGTAACTCAAAATAATAGTCTTTAATGAAGACATCAGGGCAAGACAAGGCAAGGCTGACACAGACAGGAACACCGGGGAGTAACGAGTAGACCAGACGACACGAAACTGAACAGGCAGGAACACAGGCTAATGAGACAAACACAGCTGGAACAGACTTAACTAATAATCACATTAAAAAAGGACAGGAAACAAACCAAATAAGGAAACAAGAGCCGCCTGCCCCCGCCGAGTCTCCGTGGACAAGACTGACATGACATGATTAGATTAAAACTGTTCCTGAGGGCACAACAAGACTTAAAAGGGCACTCCTGGCTGGAACTAGGGAACTGGAGTCAGCGGCGGTCGGCTGGCTTGTCAGGCGGGCTTGCCACATGCACTCCAGGCGGGCTTGCCACATGCATGCTAAGGAGAGCCGTGGACGGCGGCGTCGATCTCCCGCGAACGGCGGGCTTGGGTGAGCCGCGGACGGCGAGTTGGCTTTCCCCACGGACGGCGGGTTGGCTTTCCCCACGGACGGCGGACTTGAGGGAGCCGCGGACGGCGGACTTGAGGGAGCGGCGGGCTTCGGAGAGCCACGGACGGCGGCGGATATCTCCCGCGATTGGCGGGCCTGGGTGAGCCGCGGATGGCGGACTCGCGGTGATCCCGCCGAACTCCCACGCTGCATACGCGGGCTAAGGCAGAATGACGAACGGCGACTTCCATGCCGCGGGACAGACAAACAGGAACAAATAAAAACTTTTCAAAAAACGAACAAAACAAAACGAGGTGAAGGGGCGCCGCTTACTGTTAGGTCTGGTCTTCTGTCACGGTGCACACAGCAGGGAGGAAGGAGGAACACGAGACAAGGATGTAACGCAAAATAATAGTCTTTAATGAAGACATCAGGGCAAGAAAAGGCAAGGCTGACACAGACAGGAACACCAGGGAGTAACGAGTAGACCAGACCAGACGACACAAAACTGAACAGGCAGGAACTCAAATACACAGGCTAATGAGACAAACACAGCTGGAACAGACTTAACTAATAATCACATTAAACAAGGACAGGAAACAAACCAAATAAGGAAACAAGAGGCGGGAACACAAGACACACACGACAGAGGTCTGACACAGTGTTGAAAACAGTCATGCTGCTTCATATTTTTGTGGAAACTGTGATACATTTTATTTTTCAAGATTCTTTTATGAATAGAAAGTTCAAAAGAACAGCATTTATTTGAATTAAAAAAAATATTTGTAACATTGTAAAAGTCTTTACGCTCTCTTTTGATCAATTTAATGCATCCTTGCTGAATAAAAGTATATATTTCCTTTTAAAAAAAATCCTACTTCCCCCAAACTTTTCAACTTTTCAGTTATGTACTAATGTAGTGTTATTTTGTCACATTGCACAACATATTAAGTCTGAACAGACAAAATATTTCCAAGTCTTTGGAAACTGGGTTAGAACAAGTTGTTAGTAGCTCATAGCTTGGCAAACAACCGTTTCAGAGTTGCTTAATAGTGTTACGTGTGTGACACCAATAAATAAAGTATCAAAATACTCTGACACAACCCGTCGACAGCAGACTGTTAGTCTAAAGAATAATTGGCTTGACTGTGCAGGAAGCTGCAGGCCTCTGCCCCACTGCCCTACTGCCTCAGGCTGGGTTATGAGGGGCTGGACGTCCCGTTTGATCTGGCACTCTCTCACGCACACACTCCTCTGTACTCACCGCCTCCTGGAATACACCGTAAATCCAGCAAACATGCTAATGTTCATAGGCTTTTAAAAAACACTAGCCTCGGGCCTCACACACACACACACACACACACACACACACACACACACACTGCCACAGCACTGCTCATATAGAAGCAAATAGCCTGTGTTACGTGTCTCATAAAGTGCCTTCTTTTTTCTTTTCAAACCTCATTAAGAAAAAGAATGTGTGCTACTTTCCAGGTGTTGGCTAACTAAACAATCTGTGGCATTTTCTTGCCCAAACAAGATATAGTACACAGACGTATTTGGATAACTGCGTTTATGACTAAGATACACGTTTTTTAGGCATGATACCATTGTAATACCTTGGTTGTTTGGACACGTACCATGGTAATACTATGTTTTTTTTTATTTTCAACTTGGTATATGAAGCACCTTGGATACGGCACATATTGTTGATGATTTGAAAACAATAACATAGTATGGGATAATATGGGAGTGTTATTCATTATGATTTTTCATTAGTAACAATAACTAGTGTGTGGTTTTTTTTGGCAGAAATTATTTTGTGGTAATTTTTTATAAAGGTTAACCTACTTAGCAAGGAAATTTGTGCATGATGTGCACGTGTATGTTCATGTAATCTTTCAATGAGCGGTTCTGGAAAAGCATTCAATGTTTCTAAAGGCTTCATGTGTTTTTCTCAGTGTCTTTTAACTGGCAGATATACTGTCATCTTTATCTTGCTCACTGGGGATTTTTAACCATGTTCCCTGTAAAACCGCTTTAAAGATTATTTATTGTAGCGGGAAAATACTGTATGAATACATTTGAATCAGATTACTGAATTAAATTTTCTTTTTAAGTTATGTATCTATGCATCTAACAACTGTAATAGTTACAATGATACACTGTGAACTAGTGTTGTCACGGTACCAAAATTTCAGTATTCGGTACCGATACCAGTGAAAATCCACGGTTCTCGGTACCAATTTCGGTACCAAAGCAAAACACAAAAACATGCTAATTAAAAAACATACTATTTTTATTAATAAAGTCAAACAAAACTAAAATGTACAAAAATCAATGCCATTCTTTATATTTATTTAGAATTGTGTTTCAAGTTTATCCGCAAGTAATAAAGTATGAAAAACAGTAAACAAGTTTCACCCAAATTTAATTTGTCTTTTAATTAATGAAATTTAAACACATTTTATTTTTTTTTGGTAAATAAAGGGGATTCACTGTTAAAATTAAAATATGGAAGAAATATTGTGTGATTATTTCTTTAAAAATAAAGATTTATACATTTTTTCAGCAGTAGTAATAGTATCACATACATTCTACTAAATAATAGTAATATATTTCTGGCATAGTGTCTTTTAAGATAAACTTTTATTTTGACGAAGTTGCCGCATCGTGAATACCTTTAAATTTCTGTGTGTGTGTAGCTATATGATATGACGCTGGTTTTACTCAAATGAAATGGTAAAATGCTCGTGAAGTGATCGCAGAGCAGTTCTGGAGATGTAGTTTATGTATTTATGTCCTCATTGAGACTTATGTAGATGCTGAAATCACCACTTAAAGGCCACGCGCGCTTCAGTGTATGTAGTAAACAAAAACCGCGTGTCTCTGCCATTCATTCATTCACAGAGACGCGCGAGAACATGCGAGATTCATATTTGAATCGATTTCTGCGGTTTAATATTTACAGATACTAGTCCATGTCAACGCATTTGATTTAAGTGTAATGACCTACTTTTGATTAATTCATCCAAACTTTGACAAATTCCGTGACATTCCGGTGCTAAACTGTAAACCCGCTTTTATAACTGATTCGAGATTCCGTCCGCTTTCTGCATCGCGGAAATCATAGGGCCGCACGCATCAAGAACCGGTTGACCTGGTACTCGGTACCACCGGTACTTGAAAAAACATGGTACCGTGACGTTTTCGTTTCTTTAGTACCGACTTGGTACCGAAGTACCGGTTCTTTTGACAACACTACTGTGAACTGAATACAGTAAATATTTTGTAGGTAATTAATAAATTAATATATATATATATATATATATATATATATATATATATATATATATATATTAACAATTGACAGTAGCCATTCAACATTACAATATAATTGACAGCTATCAATTTCAACATTTATTAGACTTTAAAAAAATAACAACTTCTAATTTAAGTTAACTTAAAACAATCTTCACATAAACCCTATAATAAATGTCATATTTAGTTACCGTGCCCTTCAGGAAGTAGGAAATATACAGAAATTGAATAAAGTTATCAAAACTAAATTCTAAATTAAATATAGATGAATCCTTAAAGCTACAAAAGTTATTGAGTTCCTCTTTCTTCTTTTGTTCTTTGATTAACAGACATCACAACAGCTGGTTATTAGGTTATTTGGCTGCTGTTACTTTAAGAGCTGCCACTGCTGAACATGACGTGGATCTGACGGGTCGTATTTTCACACTAAAATAAGTCTTTACCTTTTATATATTATTGTGCTTTAATATGAAATGCTATAGGCTACAGTGCGCTCCGGTGCATTTGTGCGTGCAACTGAAGAGCACGTGTTATAAGCACAGTATAACGGCTGACAGGACAGGAAATTAGTTTTTACTGACATATGGCCTGACAACATCTCATCTGACCGCACTTCACTGTTATTCTACTGAAGCTCCTCGTCACCGGTACCCTTTCCGCACTCGTTTGACTAGCGCTGAGGCGAAGCGGAGTGTGCGTCTGAAAAGTCTCCTGTTTGACATGGTCGTAAAGACATTCTGTGTGTCTAAATAAACACAATTTTTATCAAGAAAAAAGAGACAGAAGCAGCAGTTGTGAGTGGGGTGGCCAACCCTAGCTCCGCCCCTGCGTTAAATATTTTTAACGCTGTTAATCTGGAAAAATGAATCGCATGCGTTAACGCTCTACTTTTGACAGCACTAATACACACACACACATGCTATATTAATGTTACATTTAGTATTATATTACTGTTTACCCACAAACAGACTCAGGTTTGAAAGCATTTTAAAAGTGGACTTCAGGGAAAACAAAAAATATGTGCTACAAATGTGAAGAATATGCTTCCATTTAATTGTAATTCATTTAATCATCGTTGCACACTCGTGTTAATTAGCTGCCCTTAAATCTGAAGATTCTGTTGATTCTCTCAATCCCAATCAAAGTGGCAGTGCTTCTAAAGATGCAATTAGTCCCTGATGAGCTAATTAAACTCTGCAAACGCATCCATTCCCATGTAGGTCAGCAGCGTCCTGTTGTGTAGATCATTATAGGCGTGCAGTCGTCGTCATCATTGCTCGCTTTGCTAATCAGCTTCTCTCTTTTGATGGATGATTTATTTATCATGGCACAAATGATGACCCCAGTTATAAATGGCATCGTTGATGATCGTTAAAAAATGATGAGGTGTCTATCAGTTCGCTGGACCCTGAAAGCGTGTAGGGGTTGTTTTTAAATAACCGTTTGAAGATCCTGGTAAATGTGCGGCCTTTTTAAAAAGGAAAATTAAATTTTACACTATTCACTGCAAACTTCATGAATTAGCTCACATAAGCCAGTGCACAAATAATGTGAATGATGTGAAAAGGCTTATAGTTATTTGAAGCAAGCATCAATTCTGCATTTATTTATTTATTTATTTGAAATGTAATGTATTCCTGTGATCAAAGCTGAATTTTCAGCATCATTACTCCCGTCTTCAGTGTCACATGATCCTTTAGAAATCATTCTAATATGCTGATTTGATGCTTAAGAAACATCTCTAATTCCAATTTTGAAAACAGTTGTGCAGCTTAATATTTTTTGTGGAAACTGGGATGTATTTATTTTTATTTATGTATTTTTTTTTAATTTTTAGAAAATAAAAGAACTGCATTTATTTGAAATATAATTTTTATAACATTTTCTTTTTTTACTTTTGATCAATTTAATGCATCATTGCTGAATAAAAGTTTTAATTTCTTTAAAAAATATAAATATAAATATAAATAAATAAAGCTTACTGCCACTTTAAATCGGTAGGGTATATAATGTATAATACATTTTCAATTCATTTATTTGTTTTGAAAATTATTTTTGTTATATTGGCTACGTAGATACGACAAATTCTGGTCTTTTTTTCGAAGTGATGTGCTACATAATCATTGCTTGAGAAATTAAAAGCACTCTTCTCTGTGTTTGTTTCAGTTGCTTATCTCGGAGATATTGCGCTGGATGAGGAAGATATGCGCATGTTTAAAGTGGACCGCATTGTGAATTTAGCAGAGAGAACGGTCACAGTTCTGAATCACACAGATGCGGGTAAGTGTGCATATATGCCTGAGTTTGAGTGCATGGGCCTGCTTTATATAAACTTTGTGTCAGGCTTAATTGGCAGTCAGAGGCTCAGGAAGAGAACTTGAAGCCATACGTTATTAAACCAACAGAGAAAAGCCTGTTGAGAAACAGTTCCCACATTCCCAAACACAACAACACATTGCAGTTGGGATCTGACTAAATGACAGCAAATATTTTCGTGATTAGCCTTTAGTTTTATGATATTTTCACCCCAGAAAGAAGGAAGTTTTGCAGAGGAGGGGAAAAAAACATGAGATGATAAAGAAATGGGAAAAAGGGACAGAATTCAGCATCAGTACAGTACAGTCTGTGTGTAGGAGTTAGCATTCAAAACAATGGAAAAAAGCATGCTGTGCTGTAAATGTTGATAAAGATATGAATTAGTGATTACTGTTGAGCTCAGTGGACAATTTAAAGTCAAATGTTTGTAAATGGCGCATACGTTGGCCACAAAAATGTATTTGGACTTTATTGATCTAGATAAAAGAATATCAAACAAAACATTTCATAAAAAAGTTTAAGTTTTAAATGATGAAACAGTAGTTTAAAATGAACACAAAAAGCATTTGGACTGATTCTGGTTGCTAGATGTTAGTGGAACAAGCCCTTACAATTTTGCTCTCTTTCTCTGAAACTTGAGATGATGATGTTCCAGATGACGGTTTCTTAATTAACCCTCATGTTGGAAATGGTAGGTTCACTTTCCAATGAGACGAATACAAACAATACGGCGTCCAGTCGGGGATCCCATCGCAGGAAGAGGGCAGCGACGTCCAGACCGGAGAGGGTTTGGCCCGAGGGCGTCATTCCTTACGTCATCAGCGGGAACTTCAGCGGTAAGTACACATGCATAGCTTTTTATGTTTAAGTTTTAATTGAAAACAACAGCATATGATTGATAACATCTGTTTGATTATTAAGTTGCATGATTATAGTCAGAGCTGAGTATATTACTCACAAATTGTAGTTTATTACATAACGTAATCTAGGTTACTCATTTTAGGTAATGTATTCTGACTACTTTTTAGATTACTTTTTACCTAACTTGTTTTAAACTTTCCACACTGATATAAAAAAAAGCAAAAAAGAAAGAAAATATATTCCTTTTTTTTTTTTATCTCAACATCATAAAATGCATTAAACATTACATTAGATCAGGATTTCCCAAACTGGGCTTAATGTGAGAACCAGGTTACTGAAGGTCTCTGGATATGATGAAGACAGTGTTTCACAGCTACATCAACAGTGTTTAGTAACTTGCATAATTATTTGTTTCATATATGCTTGAGAGGTGCCTTTTTTTCATCCAAATTCAGAAGCGTTTACAAGATCTTTCTATATTGTGTTATGAATATAGTCAAAGCTAAATGGTATGAGGATTTTTAGAAAGGAAAATTTAAAAGAGAAAAAAGAAGAATTAGGGAGAAGCAATAAATTAGGACTGATTTACTGCCATTGTGTGAATATGTAATCATGTAATCCATAAAAAGTAACTGTAATCTGATTATGAGCATTATAAAATGTAATGTACTCTAATTAAGAGTACTTAATTTATGGAATCCAGATTACATGTAATCAGTTACTGCCCAGCTCTGATTATAGTACTGTTAGTAAAACAGGTTTGTGGAAGAAATCATACATTCATGTGTCTAAAATTGGTCAGTCTAATCGAGCTGCATATAATTTGCTTTAAGGTCTTTGCACACAGAGTCCAAAATTTTTGTTTCAAATTTTCGCATGTTAAAAAATAAATACGATTCCTAAATTCAGATCAGGTTTGATTTTCTGCGTTTTTCGCAAGCATTTTGACTCAGTGAGCAAGGTTTCTGTGCGTGACGATGATAAATACGAAAAACGTATACGAAAATTTCGGACTCAGTGTGCAAAGACCTTTAGACTAAAGATTCTGCTGTTGTCTACACACCCTCATGGCATTCCATTTGTTTGACTTTTTCTTGTGGAGCTCAAAAGGAGTTGTTTGTGGAACTCAGTTGTAAAAGAATTTCTTTACTTTTAAAGTAATACAAGATGAAAAGGTGTTTTTCTTTGGTCATGTGTTATCTTGCATAAGGCAGCAGAAGAGCCAGGACAAAACAAAACAAATAGGTGCATAACATTCCTGGTGCAACTGTACACAACGTTAGAGAATTTTTAAATCTTTAATTAAATAATAATTACTCCCAATTCACTTAAAACTATTTGAAGACATAAAATGTGCAAGTTTGATTTCCAAAACCTGATGATTATTTTCTCCAGGATGATTTGATAATGATCCAAAGAACATCTTGTGCTTCAATGGAATCAAGAACATCTGACCGTCACATGATGAGTCATATGATGTCAATAGCTGCATCCCAAATGATGCATATACACTATGCACTTGTGCACTATGCACTTATGCACTATGCACTTATGCACTATGTACTCAACCATGAAGTGCATAAATTTTATAAGCTTATTTTGGCATTCAGTAATCATGTCTGATAACTTCTCACCCTCTGCTACGTAATTAAATCTCCAACAGTTGAGTGCATGAAGTGTCCAATTTTCCACACTTCATTTTTTTCGGTTATTTAAGTGCATCATCGGGGTATTTAAAGTGCACTTTTTCAGAGTGAACACACTAATCGCACTATTTATACTACAAAACGGCACTGAATAGTATTATGATACACATATATTATTATAATATTGTTATTTAACTCTTTCCCTGCCAGCATTTTTTAGAAAAAAGTTGCCAAGCCACCGCCAGCTTTTTTGACGATTTTCACTAAAATTTCATGGCACCTGGAATACTTTGTTGTATGAATATCTGAACGAATTAAACAAAACAAAGTTTTATTCAAGCTAGCTTATTCATGCATTCTTTTTATCAACATCTGAATGTAGCAAAAATTTGAACAAAATGCTAAGAAAATTGCATTTTTGTTAAAGACTATGTCTGGATCAGATTCAGAACGGTAATCAGAACATAAATGGAGTAGATCACTTCTATCAACACCTCAAAGCTTTCAGGATCCTATACCACTTCCTGGATCAACATTTCAGATTTATTCAGGCTATTAGATTTATATGCTGTTTGTTTGATCGCGTTATTTTAAATATGCGTCTGCTCACATATGCCATCACTTCGTCGTAATTTGATCCAGGGATTCAATATTCTTTCAGAAGATGTGTAATAGCGCCTCCTACCGTATAACGGTGAAAACACAGAAAACTGGAGTATTCCATCAACCGCAGGAAAAGAGTTAAAACTTACTCATAATGTGCGCTAAAACTCCGGCCAGATTTACTGTTGTTTGGCAAATTTTTGTTGGCGAAATTGGGTCATTTTAATATGAATCCACATGAATGGAAAATTCTGCGTGAGATTGATATTTCACAACAGGTTCAAGTCGTTATGCGAATTTGCTGCGTTGACCAACACTAACCTGCTTGGTTTGAAAGTGACAACTGTCTGAGCTCTGCTTCATATAATCACTACACTATTCACAATAAACAATGGTCCTTTTTTGTTCACAAAAAATTGCAGAAATTTCACTAATGTCTCCGCGCCTTTAAGTTGGGTCGCCCTGCTCACTGCTCATCTCGTGTGTGTGTGTGT
This sequence comes from Tor tambroides, assembly GCA_021397915.2. Classification (NCBI taxonomy): domain Eukaryota; kingdom Metazoa; phylum Chordata; class Actinopteri; order Cypriniformes; family Cyprinidae; genus Tor; species Tor tambroides. Next base: position 24,534 of record JAFVLL020027659.1, read on the forward strand.
GTGTGTGTGTGTGTACAGGCAGCCAGAGAGCCATATTCAGACAGGCCATGAGACACTGGGAAAAACACACATGTGTGACGTTCATCGAGAGAACAACAGAGGAGAGCTACATCGTCTTCACCTACCGGCCATGTGGGTAAGTGCAGTGTTGGGAAGGTTACTTTGGAAATGTAATAGGTTACAGATTACAAGTTACCCTATTCAAACTGTAATAAGTAGTGTAACTATTTCAATTACTATTTTAAAGAAATGTAACTGATTACATTTGGTTACTTTTTGATTACTGGGTAAGTCCAGTGTTGGGAAGGTTACTTTGGAAATGTAATAAGTTACAGACTACAAGTTACCCCATTCAAAATGTAATAATAGTGTAACTATTTCAGTTAGTATTTAAAGTAATGTAACTGATTACATTTGGTTACTTTTTGATCACTAGGTAACTGCAGTGTTGGGAAGGTTACTTTGGAAATGTAATAAGTTACAGACTACAAGTTACCCCATTCAAAATGTAATAATAGTGTAACTATTTCAGTTAGTATTTAAAGTAATGTAACTGATTACATTTGGTTACTTTTGATCATAGGTAACTGCAGTGTTGGGAAGGTTACTTTGGAAATGTAATAAGTTACAGACTACAAGTTACCCCATTCAAAATGTAATAATAGTGTAACTATTTCAGTTAGTATTTAAAGTAATGTAACTGATTACATTTGGTTACTTTTTGATTACTGGATAAGTGCAGTGTTGGGAAGGTCACTTTGGAAATGTAATAAGTAATGTAACTATTTCACTTAGTATTTTAAAGTAATGTAACTGATTATATTTGGTTACTTTTTGATTACTGGGTAAGTGCAGTTTTGGGAAGGTCACTTTGGAAATGTAATAGGTTACAGATTACAAGTTACCCCATTCAAACTGTAATAATAGTGTAACTATTTCAGTTGCTTTATTAAAGTAATGTAACTGATTACTTCTGGTTACTTTTTGATTACTTTTCTTAATTTCGAACGTTTTTTCTAATGTCTCACTTTTCTAATGTTTTCTACTGTTTATCATTTTCATACATTTAAACCAGCCAGATAATATTCAGATGTAACCCCCTTTGTAACTGTAATGGATTACAGTTACATTTATTTTGTAATTAAATTACGTATCGCCATTACTCCCCAAAACTGGATAAGTGTGCCTGTTAGCGGATCTGTGCGAGCTTCACAGGGGTGTGTATGTGTCGGTGTGTCAAAGTGAGAGAGAGTTTCCGCAGCAGGAGGACGAAACCTTTGACTCTTCCAGGAAGGAATCAAGCTCGCTTCTCTCGCTCATGTGGAGCGTGTGCTTTTCACTCCTTTCTTTCACTCTCTCCTCTTTCTTTTCGGTCTCTTCCTGATTTATCGCTCAAGTGGTTTTCCATCCGATCCGTTCCTCTGTCCCCACTTATCTGCTTTGTGTGCCAACAGAGGGATCTGTGTGTTTATGTGTGTGTGGGCTCTCATGTCTTGACCTAGCGATTACTCTATGCTTCGCTGAGGAAATACCAGCCGTTGTGTCACACTGTTCGCCACGGGACTGTCACCTGAACGTGTGTGTTTTATCCGTGCACAATGGCTCCCCGTAGATGCTTCAGTGGCGTGGCAGAAGTTCAGAGCCCAGCTTGACGGTCACATCCGTTGGAGACAAATCAGTCCGTGGGATGCCGTGTTGGCACGTCGGTTTTGCTCATAAGCTGCTTCTGTCTGCTGGAAAACAGGATTTATTTTGCTCTTTTGAAATGTGCGGTTGACGAACGTTCACAACTCAAAGCTCCTCCACAGACCACACACAACATTTAGAGAAAGTAAGCTGCAAAGATGTGTCATTTGGAAATCATCATGAACGACAATAAGCATCTGGATATCAGCAGATATTCAGTGTTCAGCATCTCGGCCTGTCATGATGAAGGATTATACGATATGTTTATACATATGTATGATTATACATATGTTGGTCATATATGAAGTTGCTTCCATATAAAAGTCTTAGTATCAAACAAGCCTAATTTATGAGGTGCAGAGAGAGGGTGGAGGGTCATGAAAAAGAAAACGTTTTTGGTATAAGAAACCTTAAGATTATAATCGGCTAAAAAAAAACTGTTTAAACAAACTAAAACTTGCAGCTTAAAGGAATAAAATATTGTTTGAAGAGTAAACTTACACAGTCTGTTACTTTAAAAGTAGATCCCATACTTCATTTTACATCGTTATTATGGCATTGATACTTCGGAGGCGGTAGGGTGGGATTTTGTTGCAAATAATATTGCAAAACGTGTAGTTGCAGTTTTTTTCTTTATTTATCGTGAAATCATGACAAATATAGTCTGAGATTACTGAAGCTTCTAACTTGATGTCTCAATCTCAAAAAATAAACACACTTCCACAATAGAAAAAAAAAATCCACTGACTGGATAGACGATAAACAAATGCATAAAGTTTTTTTTTTTTTGCCCTCTAGAAAGTCTATAAAATCAAAATGAATAATTAAAAATGATTTTTTGTATGTATGTGTGTGTGTATATATAACCAACATAAATGAGATGAAATGGAGATCAAATTTAACATAAAACTGTATGTCAGATGAAAAAAGTAAACTCACGTTTCTTAAGAATTTCTGAAGAAATGTCAGCGTCTCTAAATTTTGCCCAAATTCACTAAAATAAAATACAAAATTCTGAATAATACAAAATTCGGCAATCAGATTTTACTTCCACATTGAATTGGGCAATTTTACTCTCTTACGGATATATACAGATTGTTAAAAACAAAAAAGAAACTTTATTGTAGCTAGTTCTCTAATCAAGATTTGCATTTTCATTTAGTTTGTCTTGATGTACTAAAATAACGGAAAGCTAAAACAGAAATTAAAAAAAATTTAAAAATGAATAATAAATGACAAAACACAAAATTACTAAAACTTTAACTAAACTTAAAAAGAAAATTAAATATACAAAAATAGAAAAACTAATTCAAATGATTAAAATGAAAACCTGTAATCGTATCTCAAAATATAATAAAATAACATTGCTACTGTTGAGGAAAAGATGCATACAAAAGCAAATTATCAGTGCGCAGTTAATATTGTAACAAACTTGTAATGCAACCTTTCATTCATTCATTCAAGTACAATCTAAAATAATTATAGTATTTGTACTACTATTATAACAAAATACACCATAGTAATGATACGTGACAGATAAAAGATAATGATAAGATATACTAATCAGAGATTTTAATATGACAATTTCTCATCATCTTTCAAAAACTGATGATCAGAGCTGTGCTGTTCGTATTCTATTAGTCTGAATGTAATAATACTAAACTATTGGCTCTACACTCTCTCATTGTTATTGTTCCAAATGAATTTTCGAAGAAACAAAGCTAATACCTGAAGTGAAACATCTATTAAAGAGCAATAAATAATGTCTGTCGATCTGAGCGATGAAAGTTTCCTTTGGGAAACTATCCAGAGCATACAATGTCTCATACTGCCTAAATTCATAAGTGAGACGAATACAGAACCAAACCAACGATTTCCTCAGTGAACTTGTTTACAAATGAAGAAAGAAAGTCATACTGACAGAGACAAATGTAACAGACTGTTTGCTTTCTCACTGTTTAAGTAGACGTGCCGTTGCGGTCGAGCAGCGAGGGGAAACTTCAGAAAATATAGCGCTGCGCAGGCTTTGCCAGGCATTTTGGTTGCGTGGAAGTACAGGGGGCCTTTATGTCCCACTGCAGGCCATGATGTGTGTGTGGAGGTGATGAAATATTACGATTTTTTCCCCTTTACATGCAACAGTAGTTGCCAATGGGTAGCTCTGATGAGCCCCTATGTGTGTGTGTGTTCTGGCAATTCCTGTCGTTCTGTGCAAAGTTCAAGGCAGAGTTTCTGGAGCGAGCCACTGGCTGCTCTGTAATTAAAGACTGATCTTTTGCACCCACACAGGCTGCACATGTGGGTTCGTATGTGTGTGCGCAGATCGCAGGCGAGCGAGCTCTCAGCAGTTTTTCTCCCACATATCCCAGCGCTTTGAGAAAGGGATCGTTTGATTGTGTGTTTTGTGTGCTGGTGTGTGTCTTACCGCTGTGACACCGTGAACAGACTCCCCTGTTTCTCTCTGGATTTTGCAACACGTAGCTCTAAGCAAACTTACAAAACAAACGATGCATGACATTTTGTTCGAGTTCATGTTGTGTTCTGTTTCAGTTTGTGACTTCGCTTGCTTGTGTGTTGTTGAGAAGAGATAAAAAGAGGCCAGTTTTCACATAAACATTTCACGTGATGCAAGATAAGAACAGTGTTTCACTCAAATTTAAAAGGGAAAAAGTCAATTATATTTTGGAAAAAGAAATTGAAGCTTAAGTATAATGTGAAAAATGTATATATTTATATGTTATAGTACCTACTCTTTGTTTTGCAAAATTGAAATGTGTAATGAAAATGAAATAAGGTTTTGTTGTTATCGTACAGTAAATTTTGTAGAAAACGTGCTTAATTGTCATGAAAATAATTCAAAAATATGAATGGTTCTAAAGATATTTAGTTTATATTTAGTGTAGTGTTTTATATTTAGTATATTTACTTAAATGCTTCAATAAATATTATATTTATAATTAATATTTTTTGTCTCTGAAATTCACTAATCATATAGCCTATAAAATATTATTTGCAGTAGTGTTTTAGCCCTTTATTGTAGTTAATATTTTAAACACATCGTTGGGTGTCTTTCATTATAATGCCCAGCTTTTTTTAAATGTTTAATTGCTTAAGTGCCATTTAAAATCAAGCAAAAATTTCAATGCTCCTAAAATAGGTTTCGTTTTCTTTATGATAATTAGTATATTAATAATAGTATTTTTAAACAATTAATTAATTATAAATATGCATCAAATCAAGGAATTATACACTGAATATGAATACTATATTATTTAAAATGTTTTAATATTAAGATGTATAATTACTATATATTATATTATATTATATTATATTATATTATATTATATTATATTATAATGTATTGTTATATTATTAACATTTGTAATTAATAATGTTCATCTTTGTATAATATATATTTTGGTGAAATATAATCCAGACATTTCTTTATGACGTTCACCCAGTCATCATAATGCACAAAAACATGTCTTGGAAAGTATGTCAAAAGTGACTGAAAGATAATGACAAATATATTAACACACATACAATACAATATATACAATTATATGATTTGTGATCAATGAAATCACAAATTGTGATGAATCAAATAAACTAAAATATTAATCAAGTGTTGGCTTTAATATGAACTGTGATGTTATAATCGTCTCCAGGTGCTGTTCGTATGTGGGCCGGAGAGGAGGGGGTCCGCAGGCCATATCCATCGGGAAGAACTGTGATAAGTTTGGGATTGTGGTGCATGAGCTCGGTCACGTGATCGGATTCTGGCATGAACACACGCGACCCGACAGAGACGATCATGTCAGTATCATACGGGACAACATTCAGCCAGGTAGGAAAAAACAACAGCAGCAAAAATATCCCTCACATTTGTGTAAAATTACTGTATTCAAGATTCTGTGCACAGATTACATAACATGTATTGCTAACAGAAATCATGATAATGCATAGAAAAGTGAGGTCAACACTCCAGCAGCAAGCATAAAAGATGATTTTGTGGCAGTTTTCACAGAAGCAGCTGTTACAGCATTTGCTTGGAACGACACGGCCCACTTTACAAAACAAATACTTGACTGCTGAGCTCAGCACAAACCCACCGCTGCACTCATTCAGATCAATGCTGGGCAAAATAATGTTACTTTCACCTAAGCCCTCATAACCCCAGACTTCTGGCTGCAACAGTATAATTAATATACAGTGGCCTAAAATGTATCGACATTCAAGACACTCATAAAAGTGCTTTTGATAGCAAAATATCCAACCTGGTCTCATGACGAAAACGTACCTTTAAGAACTTTTTCGCTAGATGCGAAATACGTACGGCCATGTAGGTTTCGTGACATATTTGATGTGAAATGTCCACTGGGTGGCGCTAAAAGAGTGTTTGGGGTTTTTTTTTCCCCGGACCATATGAACGTACATATGGTACGTTTTAGATGACGTTGGTTTTGTAGTGTCACTGACTTGAAATGTCCATTGAGTGGCGCTATAAGTCTAATGCTCCGTGACGCTTTAAAATAACGTACCATCTGCACTACACCTAAACCTACCCGATAGTATGAACAAAAGCGAATGTGATGTAAAACCACAATCGCAAGCATGCCGTTTTAGCTTGTTTTTCAATCTCTCATCTTTCAGGTCTTTCATTGTGAGTCATGTTTTTGATGGGATTCGTACCCAAGGATCCCAAGTCCAGTTCCCTGCCGGCTGAACTACCGAGCAAGCTTATTACAACCAAAAAGCGAAACATATGGAGCTGTAATCATAACTGTGTACGAAAATGATTACAGGTGTTCGATGTTTTACCGCCTCTAGTGTTCATTTCTGTTGGAAACTGCAGTGTACTTATTGGTATGTATTTTGCGTCTTGCGAAAAAGTTCCCAGAGGTACGTTTTTGTCATGAGACCAGGTAGAAAATATTACACCAAACAGTTATAACATTATTTACTCACCCTTGTTCTAAACCTGTATGCTTCAATACTGGTGAAATGTAAGGTTAACTTTTGAAGTATTATAGGTCACACTTTATTTTAAGGTCCATTTCTCGCTATCAACAAACTATGGCTTTTGCCTCAATAAACTCCTAATTTGCTGCTTATTAATAGTTAGTAAGGTAGTTGTTAAGTTTAAGTATTGGGTAGGATTAGGGATGTAGAATATGCTCATACAGAATATGGGCTTTATAAGTAGTAATAAACAGCTGATATGTTAATAATAGGCATGCTAATAAGCAACTAGTTAATAGTGAGAATCGGTCCCTATACTAAAGTATTACTGTATTATATTGTTATAACTGGTTACAAGTATCCATGAGTTCATATAATGCATTATAAGGTGCATTGCAAGGCATAAATAACTACTTTTATAATGCATTACATTTAAAGGCTTTAAGTAAAGTGTTACCTAACACACTTTTCAAAGCAGACCATTTCACGTTTTTTGTTCTGTTTTATATGATACACACAACACCACAGCATTTTGTGATGCTTTGTGATTATGAAACATTAGTGGATCATGTTGATAGTTTATGTGATTCTCTACACCTGTGGTTCCTCTGGAAGGACACCTGTATGAACTTGAGCAGAAGTGACATCATTCATCCACTAAAAATCACCAACACATCATCTTATGAAAAGCCATTAAGCCAAAACACTGGAGAAACTCTAGCACTTGTTTGCAGAAGGCATTTGTTTTATGGTATTTTATATCTAATGCAGTGAAGCTCAGGGCTTTTAAGTGTGAATTAACTGTCCAAATATTTGCGGGGCCCCTGTGCGCCTAGAAATATCTCAACCATGGCATATTTTGACTCCAGACCAGCTGTGCCTCTGAGATCCGTCTGATGAAGAGGGCGACATTTTTCACACTTTTTAGGCACCATTAATGAACAAGATACGCTGAAATAATGGCTGTCGTTAGACATCTGTGCAAATGGAGCTCATTACAGACTCATTATATGGCACAGAAAGATTCTCAGCAGAGAGGAGGATTCATAAATAATGTCTGCGACTTTAAAAAATTCACTGGTGATAGAGGCTATAAAAAATATTATTTGTAACAGTATATTGTCCTTTTATTATATTAAATATTTTGAAGCACATTATTGGAGCGTCTTTCATAATAATTAGTGGCAGTAAACAGGAAGTGTTCTTGAGCGTTTGTGGTGTTGCCCTGTGAACCACCCAGGAACACTTGGGAATTTTCCCAATGCATACTGGACACATAATCCACTCTGATTTACCGAACATACTCTCTGACATAATCCGTAAAATGTGATAATGTAATGATGAATCTATAAAAACAATCTGGTGAAAGCAGACAGCCTGTTTTGTTGAATGATCAGTATGGGCTCTTACTGTTGGCATCACTTCCTGTCTGAGTTTCATTCCCGGTTTCGTCTCATAGGACAGGAGTACAACTTCCTGAAGATGGAGCCTGGTGAAGTGGACTCACTCGGAGAGGTCTATGACTTCGACAGCATCATGCACTATGCAAGAAACACTTTTTCCAGGTAAGAACATTTAAGAAGAGCAAGTATTGACTTATTTTTAATAATTTCCCGTCATATGCCAAAATGTCCACAGCTTAATGAATCCTACTTAATATAAATGACATAAAAATGATAGATATTTTAAAGATGATATAGATATTTATTTAAAATATATAATTATATAAAATATAATTTTAAAACTATATAATCAAGTAAAATACATGCATATAAATTTGTGCCGTCAAACGATTAATCGCGATTAATTGCATCCAAAATAACAGTTTTGTTTACATAATATATGTGTACTGTGTATATTTATTATGTATATATAAATACACACACATACAATATGTTTGGAAAATATTTACTTGAATATATTTATATTCATATAATTTATATTATATATAAAAATATTTAATATATAAACATAACATATTTTTCTAAAATATATACATGCATGTGCGTGTATTTATATGTAAATAACAAATATACACAGTATACACACATGTTATGTAAACAAAAACTTTTATTTTAGATGCAATTAATCGCGATTAATCGTTTGACAGTGGTAATGTATATATGTATGTATTTTACTTGATTATATATTTTTACAATTATATTTTAATGAATCGCAATTACTCACAATTATATATAATTATAAAAAATATGAATTAAATCTAAACAATATCACTCACACTTAGCAAATATTACACTTTTTCAGAACAGTAAATTAAAACATTGAAAAATAGGTCATTATTTACTCACCCTTGTTCTAAACCTGCATGCTTCCATTTTTGTGGAATATAAAAATGGCTTTTGAAGAATATTTATGCAACTCTTGCAATATAACGGCAGTTCACAGTAAACAGGATCTAGACTAGGACTAGACATGAGCTTCAGGAGAAAGCAATATTATCAGTGTTCAGTCATATGAGATCAGGAATATAACTGTCATCATATGCTGAGAGCTACGTAACAGATCTTCAAAACTTTCTAATTTGTGTTCCAAGCAAAAAAATCACAGCTCACAGAGTTGGAACAATGAAGAAGAATATATATCAGAATGATTTTAATTTTTAGGTGAACTGTTCTTTTAAGAAAACACTTAGTTCTAATTGTTTTTGTGCAGGTTCCTGAAGAAAGTGTTTTTGTATTCCAGTGCACTGCTCTTTAATTATTTTTCTTCATAAATGTGAGATGGATGTCTCTGACAGTTGCATCCAGTCTTGCTGGGGTTTTTTTCGGTTTTATTATGCCATGTCAACTTGCAAATATTAAAAATGCATTTCAAGAAATGTGCCTTTTATACTTGTAATAGTCATAATTCATACAGCTCAGCTATTCATATAGTTTGATCTTTCCTGGTTTTGTTGAGGATTCCTCTTTGCAGTGTTTTGTGCTGAATGATGTTGTATTGGGCGCAGTCTCTCCGCACTTCTTCTCATTATTCTCAGGGTGACCTCTGAGCGAGGCATCAGCAGTTCTGAGGCAGGACGGCTATCTGAGTATCTCTCTCCTCTTACACTCTTTCTGCTGAGCTTTCACAACGCTGCTATTGTGCTTCTCACTGCCTGTCAGTTGTTCACAGGGCAGTCGGAGCCGGTCGGTTTCCGTGTGTGTGGAAAGGCTTGGTTCAGACATTATCTAGCTCCATGTCAGATTAATTTAATTAACTTCCTGATTCTCCTCATGCCTCATGATAGGATTTTGGATCAGAGTAACTGTGGAATACTAGTTTGTGTTTGGCAAGATTTTTAACTTTTTTTTTTTTTTTTGGAAAGAAGTCTCTTCTGCTCACCAAGGCTGCATTTATTTCATCACAAATACAGTAAAATCAGTAATATTGTGAAATATTATTGCAATTTAAAATAACTGTTTTCTATTACTATATATGTTAAAATGTAATTTATTCCTATGATCAAAGCTGTATTTTCAGCATCATTACTCCAGTCTTCAGCGTCACATGATCCTTCAGAAATCATTCTAATATGCTGATTTGCTGCTAAAGAAACATTTATTATCATTATCAGTGTTGAAACAGTTATACTGTTTAATATATATATTCATTCATTCACTATTTATTTATTTAGGCTTCTTTCTATTTTTTGATTATAAGAAAAAATCTTACCGCTAAACTTTTGAACAGTAGAGTATTCACAATATTTTTGGGGGAGAAATACTATATATATATATATATATATATATATATAATAAGCATAATTTATATAAAAGATATTTATCTGAATTATGTAATGAATGTTTTTTAACATTTACTTTAGTTATTTACACAATGTTATTTATTTGAATATTGTTGAACAAATAAAAGGCTTAATTTCATTTATTTATTTATTTATTGACATCACAACCTGTTATTATAACTGTCATTATTTATCCATTTATTATTATTAATTAGTTATTATTTATTATTTATAAAGTCTGATTCATGAGTAAAAAAACAAACAAACAAAAAGCAAAACAAAAAACTTCAATATTTTCACTTCAGTAGCTACATAGGTTTTTTTAATCTGTTTTCGTGAGTAAATAATACAAAACAGTTTTGCCCACTTGTAGCCACATGGATGTATCTACCATGGTCTAAATTGAGCAAAATCTGTATTAACACATTTCTGCTGTTGCGCAGAATAATATCGTCATTCTGCCAGAACCATCTGAAAAAGCCAATAAACCTGGACATGGGTTTAAGGATTAGGCTTTATTCAGATTTCCACTAGATTTACTTTTGCCGTGCCACAGAGTAAAAGAGAAACAGCCTTTTATTCAAAACGTGTGCAGTTTTCGAGTTTTGAGGGTGACTTCAGCATTGCCCCTTATAGCAGAAGTTTAGTTTGACACATCAGCAGCAGATAACAGAAAAGATAAGTGCAGTTTGTGCAGAAAAGATCAGCAGTTCTCTTCATATATGTGACCATGGACCACAAAACCAGTCTCAAGTGTCAGTTTTTTGAAATTGAGATTTATACATCATCTGAAAGCTGAATAAATAAGTTTTCCATTGATGTATGGTTTGTTAGGACAGGACAATATTTGGCCAAGATACAATTATTTGAAAATCTGGAATCTGAGGGTGCAAAAAATCTAAATACTGAGAAAATCACCTTTAAAGTTGTTCAAATGAAGTTCTTAGCAATGCATAATACTAATCAAAAATGAAGTTTTGATATATTTACGATAAAAAATTTACAAAATTTCTTCATGGAACATGATCTTTACTTAATATCCTAATGATTTTTGGCATAAAAGAAAAATCGATAATTTTGACCCATACAATGTATTTTTTGGCTATTGCTACAAATATACCCCAGCGACTTAAGACTGCTTTTGTGCTCCAGGGTCACATATGATAATATCAAATGAGCTCTGATTTGGTGGCATATGTTAGTCATTGATCTTAAAACATTTAACTGAATCGTGATGTTGTTCGTGTGGCATTTATTTGCCTGAAAAGACACAAATGGAATGGTTTTCTCTTCTCTGTGCCCCAGTGGACTGTCTGACCTCTTTTTTTATCCTCAGATGAACACACACACTAAAACAATTCATTTCTGTTGATGACGTCTGTGAAACCACACTGACTTATCCTGTCATTTAGCAAAGTATACTCTGTTATCACCGTGGCTCTGGATTTGAGCAGGAAAAACTGGCTAGCTTTATGCTAAACACTGTTTGAGACACTTTCATTTTGTCTTTCTGCAACAACCTGTTGTTGTTTTTGGAATTGCCTTTTTTATATAGTTTGAAGCATGTGTTCAGCTACAGCAAAATCCAACTGAAAACTAGCCCAAATTAATATTTGCCATTTATTTTTGCAATTATGCTAATGCTAATTTAGACTACAAGCTAAGTATTAGACTACAACTTTATTATATTTTATTTTATTTTAAAATGGTTTTCACCGTTGATAATAATCAAATGATTCTTGAGCAGCAAATCAGTATATTAGAATGATTTCTGAAGGATTATGTGACACTGAAGACTGGAGCAATGATGCTGAAAATTCAGCTTTGATCACAGGAATAAATTACATTTTTAAAAAAATATTCACATATATAACAGTTATTTTAAATTGAAACAATATTTCACAATGTGACTGATTTTACTGTATTTTTTTGGTCAAATAAATGCAGCCTTGGTGAGCAGAAGAGACTTATATTGGATTTTATATGTCTTATACCTATATTGGATTTTGGATTCAGCCCATATTTAATCTTGAAGAAACACTACAGCATGTTATATACGAGGAAAAGAAATGTTAGCTGTAGATTGAGACATCTTAGACTCGCTTTCTCCATCTTGCTGTACAGGAACTTTTGGCTCGTCCTCAAAAAGGCTTTGCTGATGGGATTGTAGAATGTTATTCCCATTTTATGTATTTATCAAAAGTTTTTCCTGACTAGTTTTGACAGCCTACAGGCAACATTCCCCCAGAGCGAGCGTAACACGAGTCGAGGCACACGCAAACACACGTCTGTATGAGAACCATCTGTTTCCTCTCCTTTTGTTCTCATTTTCCCCCTCTCGCACTCTCCTATTCTGTTTTGGCATCCATGTCGCTTTTTTTTTTTTTTTAAACAAATTGCAGTTTATTCATAGCTGTAGGGCTCTAGGAAGAATGGGGATTTTCTTGATAATACCTGAGTTGCGGTGTTGTTTTTTTGTCAAATGTAAGTTCATGCTCCACTTTTTGTTGACAGTTTCCAGGTTATTAGGCAGAATGCATACAATTTACCTTACATATAAGCATATTATTTATTAAAAACAAGGGACATTTATTTATTCATAGCTTGATAAGTTTTTTAGTTATTGCTTGATTACTACAATAATATATTAAAGAGCATATTCGTGTAGCTTTATGTTTTTATTTGATTTGATTTTTACTTCCCAAGAGAAAACACCCTATTTTAGCTGGATTTTAACTGAAGGAGCCTGTTGTCGAGACATGTAATTCTTTCATTTAGCTTAACATAAATAGATGGAGAGAATGAGAGGAGAGACTTCATTGATCCCGCAGGGGAAATTTAGCAGATAATGTTCTTTGATAGACACATTAGAGCCGTCAGCTCTGCTTTTGCATAATCACTTAAGAACTCACAATCACAAACAAAAGATCAATCAAACTCCTGCTAGTGGCTCTTTATACACTGTAAAAATGACTTTTTGAAGGGATTATTGGAGCATGTTTTACAAAGTCTGAATAAATATCTGAAACTATTTGAATTTAATTCAAGGTGTTACTTGCCATTTCTTTGTAATTGCTTGTGAAATTTACTAGCAATTTCTGAGTAGAAGTTGTTTCTACACTCTTACAAAAATGGTTCTATACAGTTCCAGATTAGAGTTCTTTAAAGGCAGGGTAAGCGATTTCTAAAAGCCAATGTTGATATTTGAAATCACCAAAACAAACACGCCCCTACACCAAAAGGGTCTCGCCCCTATTTTGATAGATCCGCCCCACATATATGTAGCCTACGCAACCCAGGCAACGATTAGTTCTGTGAAACATAAGCCGCTTTTCCACCGAAATTACCTGGAACAATATGTCCCAGGAACTTTTTTCCCCCAGACCTGTTGCTGTCTGCGTTTCCATCGCGGTCTAAAGTACCGAGAAGATTAGGCAAATAGTCTGGTGACGTAACGTTAGGTCTGCGCGCGTTTCTCAAGACCAAGTACGCAAATTTCGGACTTGCATCCTCGGTAGTTCGGACTTCACGAGTTAGACTCGGGAGTGTGAGCTCCGGCGGACGGAACGACGCAAGTCTGGTAATTCTGCAAAGAGCAGCGTACTTGATAACATCAGCTCGCCTCGGCTGCTGCAATCTTCCTCACTGTATTTACAGACCAAATATATAAAACACCGTGCACTTCCTCTATTCATTTTCATTTAAACATTAATAGAACAATAGAATAAAGACCAAAGATTACCTGTTAGATTTACACAAAACGAATTATATCTTATATTTATCCACTACAGAGACATCAGAGCCAGCGGCAAATGTCAGGACAAGCCGAGGTTATGCTCCTCTCTTCGGGATTCATGAACACTGAGCGCCCGGTGATTGCGTGGAGCTCACGTCTCCGAAACCGGAGAAGCACATTTTCAAATAGGCACTGTTTTTATAAATAAACCGCAGATTTGAGTTTTAAACAACTACATTCTAGGCTGAAATACACGCGTCCAGTGTAGGCAGGCTTTAGCTGTTGCGTCGCAGCACGTCCGGTGTAGATACGGTGTTACTCACCTATCGAGAAGAAACAAAGCAACCTCGGCGTCCGATCGCAGGCCTTCCGCTCCTCGAGTTCTCTCCAGCGCTGGAAAGCTGATCCGATATTTACACGGGTCCTACTTCTTGCCTTATTGTTCCGCATACGTTTTCCTCTTGTTTTTTTATCCGCCATATCTATCTTTCGCTCGGCTCGGCTGTCCACTGAACGCTCTCTCCTCCATATCATGAGTAGACACGCCCCTTACTGCTGATTGGCTACAAGTTTGTTTTGGTACTTGGCCCCGACTCAGTTTTCTAAAACGTTTTTTGAAAAATCGCTTACCCTGCCTTTAACTCATAACAACAGCAGAACTCTTCTTGTTGCTAAATAGAATCCTTTTCATAAGGTTCTATAAAGAAATTTGCTTTGAAAGTGCTATACAGGACATCAATGGTGCTATAAATACCTGTTTTAATAATAGTTTATTTTCATTAATATTAGTATATTTATATTATTTACATTAGTATTATTAATATTATATATATATATATATATATATATACACACACACACACCATTTTTTCCCCAGTGTATTTTTATTGCTAATAATCATTAAATCTTATATATAACATAAAATATCGACTGCCTGTTCAGCCAATTTAATAATGAAGAGGAAATATGGAGATGTCAGTTTTTAGTAAAGCCTTAGTTTTCGTTATACACTACTGTTCAAAAGTTTGGGATCAGTAAAATGTTTTATGTTTAAAGACTATTCTTATGCTCATCAAGGCTGCATTTATTTGATCAAAAATACAGAAGAAACAGTAATATTTTGAAATATTTTTACAATTTAATATACGTTTTCTATTTGAATATATGTTAATATGTAATTTATTCCCATGATATAAAGCTGAATTTTCAGCATGATTACTCCAGTCTTTAGTGTCACATGATCCTTCAGAAATCATTCTAATATACTGATTTATTATCAATGCTGGAAACAGTTGTGCTGCTTTTTTGGAACCGGTGATACATTTTTTTTTTTTCAGGATTCTTTGATGAATAAAAAGAAATAGTTTTAACAATATTTTTTAACAACATTCAAAAGTTTGGGGACAGTAGATTATTTTTTCTTTCTTTTTTTGAACAAGATTAATACTTTTATAACAAGGATGCTTTAAATTGTTAAAAAGTGATAGTAAAGACTTATATTATTAGAAAAGATTTCAATTTAAAAAAAAATGTGGTTCTTTTTAACTTTTTATTCATCAAATATTAAGAGACTTCTTTAAAAAACATTAAAAATCTTACTGATCCCAAACTTTTGGATGACAGTGTATATTGCAGATATTGGTGTGAGAGGTAAAGTGAGGATGGAAGTTGTATTTATTTGTTAGCAAGGACACTAAAAGGACTGGTTTCCGTGTCTGTAAAGCGTCTTTTGGGAGTGTGCTGGAAAACTCAATCCCAGAGTTAAGTATAGCAGAGGAGATATAGACATGGTGAACTCATCATTTCAGAGCCACCCATGATTATTTAATGATTACTAGATTCTCTGAGTCTATCATGTATTCCTCCTCTCTTGACCCTCAGATGTTTAACCCAGAAATTAAAGGGTAAGTTACATGGATTTATGTGTTTTGACTTTGTAAGAAGGACACCAGAAAGTTCGCAGCATCTTGAGAGAAGCTTACAGTCGCAGCGTTCAGTGTTTTTCCACTGTCCTGTTGTCTTTTTTCCCATCATCCCTGCTGTGTTTGAAGAGAACTCTTACTGTAAATCTCCGTGGGAAGACAGGCTCTTTGATTGCACTTGTATCGGGAGGATTTCATGGCCTTCCCTCAGGTTTTTTTTTCCTCAAACTTTTCTCCCAGAGTAGCGGGTGAGCCTCCTAGCTTTTTGTCTGGGGCATGTTTTCCGACCTCCTCCTTTGTCTCCTGGCCCCCGTTCCACCCACCCTGCTCACAGAGCTTTTTCTTCTTGAAGCTGGTACTGGCAAGTTGAGCCAAAAGCAAATAAAGAGCTTGCAGTATGTCTTCAGTGTGAGATGACACCAGCCGAGCGCTAGCGCTAGCGCTCACCCACACATCTACTGTTCAGCACTGTACTCACAGACCCACAATAAGGCTGAAACTTACAAAAACATGGCCAGGTCACCACAAAATCAAAAGATGAAATAATAGTTTATATAAATAAAATGCAGCTTGTTTTAAGAACATGAAGCTTTATTTATTGTAACATTGTTTTCATGACAAACTCAACATTTTCACTGTAATGCAAGCTTTTTTTTTTAGTATTATTGTAAAAAAGTGATTCTCATTTCTATAATATACGTATTGTAAAACACTAAATATATAGTGATTTTTTTATTTGATTTTTATTTCTTGCAACATTAAAAATATTATGCTAAATAATATTAAATATTGTATTTTCGTTTGCTTTTATTTTGTATTTTTTAATTTACAATTTCAGTGATACGAATTTGGAGAGTATTTTTTATAAAAAAAAATATAACATTATATAATAAGAAAAAAATATTGTTAAATTAATTGTATTATGTCTAATTATGAAAAAAATATATTACTGTTTTAAAATGCATAAATATATATTTATAAATACATACATATATACATACATACATACATACATACATATATAAATAGATAGATATACACACACACACAAACACACACACATATATATATATATATTTATACAGTGCCCTCCAAAAGTACTGGAACAGTAAAGACAAAATTGCTCTGTTGGCTGTGGAGTCAAGACATTTGCAAATATGATTAAAAGATGAATATGAGACAAAACTACAGAATGTCACGTTTTATTATTAGCCGTTTCAACACATACATGTTTTACCAAATAAAAAGAACAGCACTTTTAGAGCTCATCCCACTCTTTGATGTAAGCATAAGTATTGGGACAGTGAATATAAGGCAGATATAAAAGATTAAAAGCTATTATTTAGTTGCAGATCCCTTGCCCACAATCACAGCAGTGAGTCTATGACCCATAGACATCACCAGACTCTTGATCTCATCCTTTGAAATACTTTTCCCAGCCTTTAATGCAGCCATATCCAATTGTTGCTTGTTTTGGGGAGTTTGTGCCTTTACTCTCCTCTTCAGCTGGTGAAATTCATGTTCAATTGGATTCAAATCTGGAGATTGACTGGGCAATCTAAGACTTTCCATTTCTTTGCCCTGATAAACTCCTTGACTGAACTGGCAGGGTGTTTTGGGTCATTGTCCTGATGTAATATGAAGCACTTTCTGATGAGTCTGGTGGCATTTTCTTGAATACTGGTAGGCAAGATGGTTTTGTACTCTGCCAAATTCATTCTGCTACTGTCATCATACATTAAGTCATCAGTAAAGTTCCAGAGACCTGTTCCAGAGACAGTCATGCATGCCCATGCCATGACACCACCTCCACCATGCTTTACAGATGAGGCTGTACGCTTGGGATCATTGCAGTTACCTTTTTCTCCACACTTTTGTTTTCCCATCACTTAGATAAAGGTTAATGTTTGTCTCATCTGTCCATAAAACTCTGTTCCAAAACTCTACTGGCTTTTGCGAACTCTAATCTTGCCTTTCTATTTTTGGTGCTGGTCAGAGGTTTGCATCTTGCTGTAGCCTCTGTAATTCTGTGTCAAAGTCTCCCACGGACAGTAGATCGTCAGAGCATCACCCCAGCTTTCTGGAGGTTGTTGGTGAGTTTACAGACATGTATTTTAGGGTTCTTTTCCACAGCTTTTATGATTTGCCTGTCATCACTACTGTTGTTTTCTCAGCCGATCAGGTCGTTGTTGGTTGCTGGTGGTTTCCAAATTCTTGATTTCTCCATGCCCTATGTTTTTGCTAGAGCTTTAATTGACTTCCTCTTTTCTTTTAGCATTCAAATTGCTTGCTTTTCTCTCAAAGTCAGCTCCCTCATCTTCATCCTGGTTTGTGTGTCATCATCGATTGCAGGATTCAGAATGCAGAAGTAATGTATATAACTAATACGACACATTCCCTGCTTTTAATATCTGAAGAATTAATGCAATGGGACACAGCTGATCACTCAGAAAGACCTGTGAGGCAACTGTTCCAATACTTATGCTCACATCAGATAGAGGGATGAAACTATAAAAGTACTGAACTTCTTAGCTGGTAAAACATCTATGTGTTGAATCACCCGATAATAAAATGTGACATTCTGTAGTTTTGTCTCATATTCATCTTTTAATCATATTTGAAAATGTCTTGACTCCACAGCCAACAGAGCAATTTTGACTTTACTGTTCCAATACGTTTGGAGGGCACTGTATATATATATATATATATATATATATATATATATATATTTATTTATTTATTTATTTATTTACAGTTTACACAAAATTATTATTACTACAGTGAATATTGGACTATTATTATATTTGTACAAATATCAAATTCTGAAGTGCCGAAGTTTTGGCAATGTTAGAAAATATTCAGCAGAAACAACAAACAAACAAATAAATAAATAAATACAACACAGTTATAATAATCATTATTTAAAAATTCAAATTGGTATTTTATAAAAAATAAAATTACATCTTAAAATCAAAATTAAATTAAATTGGTATATTATTAAAATAAAATTGTGTACTTCTTGGATTCAGTATGACCTCGAATTCATCTTTTTGAATTCAGCTCTCTGTAGCTGTAAGTGTCTGATTTGATTTGTCTGATTTGAACCTGAGGACAGTACATATTTAAATCCCTGCACTGTTTATTTATTTGAAATGTGGGTTGCATTTCTCTGCTGATTTCTAGCTTGTAGTTGAGCTCTGGAAAGGCCATCCTTCCCTATTTGAACATGCCTGCTGTTGACTGGAAGGTTCCCATGGGAACAAACAAATGATCAGACCTTCGCTGGCCACCGCCGAGTGAAAAGCTCGATGATAAACTAGCAAAGAGTGTCAAAATACGAAAAGAAGGGCGAGAAAACAGACAGGTTTTTGATACTGAATCACTCTTTGTTGAACTGAGCAAACGGTTTTTTCAGCCAGGGTTAGTAGGACTAGAGAACGGGACGTGTTGGAAAGCATAAATCTGTTTCATATTACTGGACATTTCTTTTGTTTATAGCTTACTTACAAGCAAGGAAGCATCAGGCCTGGAGCGGCCAATCAGGAGTCCTGTGACGTAACACAGGAGGTTATTGTGCCAAGTAGAACATGAATTCGGGTCATGTTTCGGCTGCTGGTTTGGTGGTCACTCTCTGTCTCAGGCTGGCCGGATTTAGTGAGTGTCCCAGGAAAGGTCATTGTTTTTCTGTCAGTGCTGTGGAGTCATCAGACACCAGTGGGGATTTATTTTGATTTGAGTCATCATCATCCAGACTCCCGCTGATTGGTTTGATGTAACACGATTGTACTCCTCCAGGGTTGGTCATCTGCTTCCTCAAACCACATTTAAAGGTGGTCCGGGCCAGTCCCGCAATAGATTTGTAATGTAAATGTGTCCTGATGCGTAACAAGTAATCTAAAACAAAACAAGCTAAGTCTTTTGGGAAATGTTTGGAAAAGGCTACACATATACCTGTGGTCACAGTTTCATTTGAGACATATTAAAACCAGATGTAAACTGCGATCCGTCTCAGCTGATTGAATCACCTGAGACAAATGTTAGTAACCAAAGTAAACTAGCATTGTCACAATACCTTCTTTGTGTCTCACTTAAACCAGTTAAGTAAGAAACACTATAACAAGAAATAATTGCAATACCTCCATTACTGTGTGGATGTGTGGTTATTTCATGGCTGTTGTGTTGTATCAATTATCTATTTACAGTTTACACATTTATTATTACTACAGTGAATACTGGAACATTATTATACAGAAATAATCATAAGGGTTGTACACATGGTTTAACAGAAAACTGTAAGGAAATTTTGTAAAGCCAAAACACAAACATGTTATGCTTCATTGACCGAAATAATTGCCGGAAACCTTTAATCAGAGCTTCTTCCATAACTCGTTTTGACTGTGTTAGTGTATATTTTTGTGTTCACATTGTGAATAAGCTTCAATATGTGAACGTGTCAGCTTTGTGGATGCACTTCACTGTGACCAGAAATGATGCTAGAGTATAGTGATGCACTGAAATTTTGGCAACCAAAAATTGTGCAACCCAAAATACTGGTAACCAAAACAGTCATTTTTGGTTTCGGCTGAAATAGTCGGAGGGCCGAAATCATGGACTGAAACAGTGATGTTTAATTAGTGATTCTCTGATGGCGTGTTTTTTCTGTGTCAGCGTCTGTTTCATGACACATTGTGGATAAACTACAACAGGTAAACATGGCAGCTATGTGGATGCTAGTGCTAGATTAACTGTATGGATTTCTTGCTTTAATCAGTTTTGATATGGATTCTTAAATCTCAAGATCAGTCTTTTATTTGATGTTGTTTTCTGTTGCGTGAACATCACCAAACATTTGTAGCGCACCTGCCATCCAATAATCACAAAGCAAAGTCTCAGCTTTCACATTCTGTCAATTTTATCACAAAATACAAACAGTAAATATGGTTTTGTGGCTCTTTAATGTGTCGTGACAGTTTGCTGTAGCCACATCAGTTCAAGCGGCATGTGAACCGATCATCTCTTCCTCTTTACTACTTGTTATAGCACCAAATAGACATGAATAAACATCAAAAAGCATGCAGAAACTTACTGACAACTTACTGAAATGTATCATGTCTCGTGTAATCACTCAATCAGTGTTTTAACCGCTTAAACAATGTCACGTAATGTTACATTTACCTCAGGAAAGATATTCAAAGTGTGTATTATTAAATTAAATATTAATAAATATTATTATTAAATAACATTTTATTTTCATTACAGATACTAGCGCAACCTGAATTTTTGATTTCAGCCCAAATTTTTCATTTTCATGCATCATGCTAGAGTAGCAGTATGTAACATTTTGTTCGGTTGAAATATCTTTGTCAAAATGCTTTACTACGATTCGGTTAACCTATTATCCAAGAACACCCTGAACAAAATACCTCAATACTAAATTTAATTACCGAAATTGTATTTTCATTGGCAGGTTTTGACTATATTAAAACTTTTGTTGCATTTTCATTGTTTCAGTAAAAAATAAATAAATAAAAAATAAAAAATAAAAATTGGCGCATCAACATTTTTAACTTTACTCTACAGTTGTGTATTCAATAATGAGTGTGAGAATTAGTGTTGGGCGATATGCTCCATAATTATATCGTCCTATCGTCAGCCTGTGAGATCACTGATACACAATATTATAGTGTTAATTTATTTAATTATGCACTTATGTAGTTTCATATCCGTAGAGTGAACCAACTCCAGGGTACGGCTAAAAGCAGCCTAATTTTAGTGTAATCTGTCAACTACACATATTTTTTTAGTCAAGAAGCATATGGATATCATGATAAAATATTTTTAATATGACAGTTATTCAAACAGCAGCTACAGAAAACGAGCAAAGAACATTTACATTATCAAAAAACATCATCACTGACTTCAGTCTAGTGCGAGTTTAAAAACACTCCCGTTATAATCAGTGAATCTGTCTACATTGTATGATGAATAAATCTCTTATACTTACATGGGACATACATGTGCACTTTGTTGTTTATGATGAGAGAATTCACGAGTGAGCAGAATTCAGTAAGCAAGCGCACGCAATGAACAACAAAAAGTTTTAGTGATGACTCATCAAATAATAATAATAATAATAATAATCGTCTTGCTATTATCAAAGGCATCAGCCACAGGTGATACCTCCGAGTATCATTGATACACAATACTAATGTCTATCGGCACAACCATAGTAAGCATTATAAACAATCTCAGACCTCTCTAAAGTCCACCAAACTCTTCACAGGAAGTGCCTGCGGGGTTCTCTTTCACATTTCAATCTTTTTCTTAATAAAGTAAAGGATTACTACTTTTTCTGTAATTTAATTACAATTACTTCTGATGTAATGGAATGCAGTACTGTATCAACTATTGAACAATTCAGTATAAAACAATAGTGGATTTAACATCAAAATTTAACATCTAATGTTAAAATGTATGTTTTTAATGTCTTTATATTTTAATTTCCTTGTATTGTTCAACTGGTTGAGGTTGGTGTAGGATATAGTAAGTAATGCAATACTTTTCATAGAGAGTATTTAATACAGTGATCTAATTACACTAAATATGAAAATAGTAGCTTGTAATTAATTATTTTTTTAGAGTTACCCGTGTACACTAGTAGTTGACATATACATATGGATCATATCTGTCTATGTTTTTCTTTATAAAACACTGTCAGATTACAGCACCTGTAGTGCTGGACTAAAATAATACATGCAAATGCTGAATCTGAGACATGAACTTTTTGCAGAAAAAAGTATACTCAACATTTTATATAGTGTTACACAAAACACAAAACCAGAAGAGCAGGCGAGCCACAGGCCACAGCTTCCATGACTGCTTTGACGGATAACACGGCTTGGCTTGAATTCCCTTCGGATTGTTGTCTGCTCCACAAATGACTTTACAGCCTGTCGAGTGCTGACCGCCACATTCTGTATATCTGCTGAAACTTGCCACTGCAGTATCTTAAAGTGTCAGATAACATTTGTGTTTATAGTACCCATGATTCTGTGTGTGGGTGTGGAGAGCTTTGCTAGACATTCCAGGAAACAAGAGATAGCGAATAGGGATTAAAATAACAAGACAGATTTGTATTTATGTATGATGGATGTCTTTTTTTCTGACAGAGGGATATTTTTGGACACCATTCTGCCACGATATGATGTGAACGGAGTTCGGCCGCCCATCGGTCAGAGGACCAGACTGAGCAAAGGAGACATCGCACAGGCACGCAAACTTTACAAGTGTCCAAGTAAGAAAATTACACACATAAACCGTACAGAATTACAGAAGGCTAAAGTGTCACATCGTCATCATCCTTCTGTATAAATAAGAGAAGCTCCTGTCAGACTCAACAAGAGTAAAAGATGGTGAAGATAGAAAATCTGGGTTATTGGAAACTGTAAGCACATCATGAAAACATGTCTGACTGCAAACTTCACAAGTATTCTGGTCTGGACAACAAAATCATGATTCTCAGAAAAAATTCTCAATCAGTGTTTTGTCTTGTTTTCTGGCAAAAACACCTAAACATGCTTAAAACTAAATATAAATACTTACAGAGCCATAATAAGACTATAATACAATAATACAAAACATACCCAGGTCACATTTCACCACAAATCAAAAGATAAAAATCATGTCCATTGTAAGTGTACTTGATACTTATTAAGGTTTTTTGTAATTCCTATTTTTGTAAAAAAGTGATTTATTACTTTAATATATATATATATATATATATATATATATATATATATATATGTAATTTTTATTTTTAATATATAAAAAATTAAGGCATTTTGGTTTTAGACAATATATTTTGAAGTAGTTTTTCTTTTTCCTTTATTGGATTGGATTGTTCCTTTGATGAAAGGAGAAAGTGTTGCGTAAGTTACCCTATAAAAGTAATTAAATTAAACATCTTCAACAGTGTAATTAGATTACTGTACTAGTTACTCTCTCAAAGTATTGCATTATTACTAACTACTTTCTAAATCACATATCAACCTCAAGCAGTTGAACAATACAAGGATAGACATGAAGCTGCTCTTGTAATTCTTTCAGATAAAATTATTCTTTAAGTGACCAAAGTATTTAAAGGGAGAAGGTTACATTAAAAATAGACATTTTAGCATTAGATGTCACATTCTGATGTTAATGTTCTATAGTCTATATCTAATTCAGTTACATCAGAAGTAACTGTAATTAAATTACAGAGAAATTAAAAGTAATCCCTTACTTTACTCAAGAGAAAAGTAATTAAATTACAGTAAGTAATTGCTTAGTAATGCATTACAGTACACCCAACACTACATATACAAATTTTGTTAAAGGATATAAATATTAGATATTTTAGATATTTTTTTATGGAAAACAAGACAAAATAATAAAAAAAACTCACTTTTTTAGTGTCATTCAGTGGCATTTGCCCCCATTTCAGAGTTGTTGGGTGGGACACGCTGAGATTATGCTGTCTAGAAATAACATGGCATCCACAATTGATGTGGTGCAGTATCTTGGCGACGGTTTCTGTGACTCCCGGCTCGGGAAGGCAGAGTAAACAACGGTCAAGCACAGGAAGTTTGTAATTTGTCTTCTTTTCCTGATAAAACAGAGGAGAGAATGCTTGCTTTCTAGGAGACAGCAACCAAACACTGTACAAGGAGGTCAAGACATTTTTCAAGTAAACTTTACAGAGATGTTCAAACACACACTACCAGAGAGTGAATGAATGTAAACCTTCAAGCAAATACGTCCAAACCAGCGGTGCTTAAAAGCTCTTAAAATGTGGTTTCTTCAAATTTAAGGTAATAAAAATTAGCCATTAAAAATTAAATAAACGCAAGAAAGAAGCTTATTTTATTTTTGTTTTTGTAATCAGGACCCCAGTGTAAAGCAGACTATACATTATCCATGACATTTTATGAATATGTTATGAAACTGCTAATATTTTGACATTTAATGAAGCAATGCTGGCAGAGCGTTTAATCACCCAGCTTATTTAATACAGTATGCTGTCCGAGAACTGTTTCATTTTAATTGCACATTGAATATAAATCAATATTATTAAATAAAAATATTAATGAATAAAATCAAGGAAAAACAGGAACAGTGATGCAGGCGAATCTGATTACTAAGCTTCAAACGGCTATGATTTAATTACCTATTTATTTATTTGATTGAAACTATTTAAAAAGTGTAATTAAAACAAGTTCAAAGTAAACACACAGCCTTATTCTACTAGCTTGTGGTTTCAGTGCAGTATGAAATCAGTGAGTACTGCAGATTTATGCCAAACGATTGCTGTTGATGAATTATGACGATGTTTACATTATGGAGTTCACATTTGTTATTCACATGGTGTAAACAGTAAAGCCCAGATATTTCAAAATAAGAGTCCAGGTGTATTTCTGCAGTGCTGAATTGTTGCATAAAATTAGAGTATATAGCAAACTGAATTAGAGCATAAAATCTTTTTTTATGGTTATTATTGGTATTTTTATTCGATCTGCCTTTTAATTCAATGTGAAGCCTTGTACCTTCTCTCTCACAGCAAGGAAAGTGTAAGAGCATTATTTAGCACATTCCTTATATAGATTTTACTAGTAATGGCACATTAATCTGTCTAATTACCTTTCTTTATTGATCTCTGTTTCATATGAATTGCTATACTGATAAATAAACAAATTTCAGTATACATGTATATATTGAATAAAACGTTTTTTGTTTTTAGTTGAATTTGTACCCCAGCCTTTTTAATCTAGTAAAAGAATCTGAGATATATTATTTATTTTGAGATTGTATAGATTTATTCTGTATGGACATATTGTATTCTGTCCAAGGGTTTTTAAAAGTCTTAAATTTGATTTGAAAACTTTGCAGATACCTTGCTAAACACATTGTAGGTCTATAATTGGATGTTTTTTGCAAATTTACATAGACATTTGTCTTTAGCATGGCTTTAGTTTAAAAAAAGCCACCCATAAATAATCTCAGCTGGGACTGTTGCTCGTTTTACACATATGGTTATGAGTTTTTGAAGTTCTGATCTGGTGTGTTGTGGAGGACCCTGTATCACACGACGTGTTCAGTCGGCACATGTGGATGATGTGGTTGTACGCGGGGTAGGGGTAGGATGTAGAAAATCACATGCTGGAAAATAAGGTGTAAGTGTGGCAGATCTTTTGCGCAGCATTCCTTGCGGCATCTGTCACTTGCTCTGGATTGCCAGACCGCTTGTTAATGGTTCTAAACACTGAACCCACTCCACACTTGGCCTGACGAATCTCTGCTACTCTAGTCTTACATGACTGAAAAGTGAAAACTCGTGCGTGTAGAGCATGTGTGGAGACTGTAAGGAGTGTAAACAACTCAACACGGAAAAATTTACAAGCCCTCTCGAGAGAAAGTTAGGGAGAAATGTTAGCTGCTAGATGACCAATCATTAAACCCGTCCCAAATAGATTTTAAAAATGACTGGCTGTTAATCAAATTTATATGCATTTTAGTAAGAAAAAAAATACATAAGGTTTACTTGGTATGTTGGGGAAGATTCAGATATATATATGATGTATTGGTCGAATTTTATGTTCAGCCACATACAATTTTATTTTATTTTATGCAAGTATTATTATTAATATTTTATACATTTTTTTTATTTAATGTTTTATTTTATTTTATGCAAGCATTATTATTATTATTTTATACATTATTGTATTATTTAATGTTTTGTTGTATTTTATTTTATTTTATATGGTGATAGTCTAGTCCTATATGTGTGGTGTTGTAGTGCCTCTATTTATTGAGAAGAAGGGTCATGTCAAAACCATTATTTTATTTTATTTTATTTTTATGCAAGTTTTATTATTATTTTATATATTACTTTATTATTTAATGTTTTAGTTTGTGTTGTTTTGTCTTTTTTTTTAGATAAAATTATACTACTTCAAACTAATGTTTCATGTCTGTTTATTTAGTTAGTTGGTTAGTTAGTTAGTAGTTGTGTAATAGGCAGGATAATGTACTATCATCTGCTCATTATCCCAAAATAATGAGCTGAAAGGGTAATCAGGACCCCAGCGTAAAGCAGGTTGTACATTATCCATTGCATATGTTACGTTTTATGAATATGTTATGAAACTGCTGATATTTTGACATTTAATGAAGCAATGCTGGTTTGCCATGTGTATTTCCACAGTGACCACCAGAGCGTTTAATTATCCAGCACATTTAATACAGTATGCTGCCTGTGAACTGTTTCGTTTTAATTGCACACAGCACCATATAAATGAAAACTCTTTTAGTTTGAGCTTTGCAACACATTTATTTCCTTCTCTTGCTCATTGCTGTGAATATCAGGCAGGTGTGTAACATTAGAAGCAGATGTGCTTCATAACATAAAAGTGCTCAAGGCACACACTGTGAAAGACAATCCAGACTTTTTCGTGGTCTTTTGTCTTTGTTGCGTTCTGTGACGCACAACAATGTTTTATATACAGGCAGCGTATTGTCTCTGTGGGCCGTTGTGTAACTGATCGCATCTTGTTTATGTGTAATGAACTCTTCTTGAACACTGACAGCTCATGACCTTTCTTTCTTTCTTTCTTTCTTTCTTTCTTAGGATGTGGAGACAGTTTGCAGGACAGCAGTGGAAACTTCTCGTCTCCTGGTTTTCCCAATGGTTATTCAGCATATATGCACTGCATATGGAGAATTTCAGTCACACCGGGAGAAAAGGTGAAGAAGCGCTGGTGAATCATTCTGATTAGCTGCTGTGAGAGACATTTTTAGGCCTGTGGACAGTTTATGGAATTGAGTAAATTGTGATATTGGTCCCACATAGAGTTGGGAAGTCCAATTCATTTTGGTTACTCGATTTCTCCTGACAGTTGTTTTCAATGAATCAGTTTAGAAAACCGATTCACTGATTCTTTGAGTCATTACTGAAATCTGTTCACAGAGATTCTCACAAACCTTTTTTCAACTATTTTTTCACAAATATTACCACATTTCACAGTTTCAGATTACGGTGAAAAAAAAGATGGTTAAACCATTTTTACTTTTTCAAGTAACTATTAAAGTAAAACATTACTTTTATATTTAAAATGAAATATCTGAATTACTTTTTTTTAAATACATAACACTAGTTACACTTAGATAGCTCTCCTGTCCCTGTGTTGAGAGGAATTGGGAGTGAGGTGCTAAGGCTTATTAATTTCACTTTTGGTATGAAAGGGCCTTTACTATTGCCAAAAATAGAACTTTTGGTTGTTTTGTTATTAAAAAACAAATAAGCAAACCTAGCCCAGCTGACAAAAGGAAAAACAAAAGTAGCATAATTTATTACTTTCCATAGAGAGTAACTAAGTAACGCAGTTGGATAATTTTTTATGGAGTAACGCAATACTGTAATGCATTACTTTCTGCAAAGAGTAACTAAGTAAGTCAGTTGGTTCATTTTTTATGGAATAACGGAATACTGTAATGCATTAATTTCCATAAAGAGGAGCTAAGTAATGCAGCGGGTTACTTATTTGTGGAGTAACACAATACTGTAATGCATTACTTTCCATGAAGAGTAACTAAGTAATGCAGCGGGTTACTTATGGAGTAACACAATACTGTAATGCATTACTTTCCATGAAGAGTAACTAAGTAATGCAGCGGGTTACTTATTTATGGAGTAACGCAATACTGTAATGTATTACTTTCTATAAAGAGTAACTAAGTAACGCAGTTGGTTACTTATTTATGGAGTAACACAATACTGTAATGCATTACTTTCCATAAAGAGTAAATAAGTAATGCAGCGGGTTACTCATTTATGGAGTAACGCAATACTGTAATGCATTACTTTCCGTAAAGAGTAACTAAGGGCGTGTTCACACTTGGCGTCTTTTTTGACTAGAAAAAGTTGACGAGCGCTTTTTTAGTAAAATAAAAAGCTGGCAGCGTTTTGTTTACAAATAG
>JAFVLL020027660.1:0-26572 GCA_021397915.2 Tor tambroides
CAACAACAGGAGTGAGGCACTGAATGAACTCTACCAACACATCAGTGAGCAGCAGACAGCCCACCCAGATGCTTTTCTCATCTTGGCTGGAGATTCCAATTATGCAGACCTTAAGATTGTGTTCCCAAAAATACACCAACACATAGACTTTCCAACACGCGGAAACAACACTCTGGACTTTGTTTACACCACCCAGAGAGGAGCTTACAAAGCCCTACCCCTCCCCCATCTTGGCATTCAACTACCTCTTCTGACAGTTTGTATAAAGACTGCTCTCTGAGCTTTTTGTCACTTTAAATAAACTGATAAGCTCTTTTGTTTATATCTGCACTGTTTATTTTACTGGTTTGCACTCTATCTACCATGTGCCTTATGCTACTTCATCTATTTTTTACTTGTCCTTATTTGTATTTGTATATATATATATATATATATATATATATTTGATTTGTATTTATCTGTATTTTTACGTTCTACTGTTAGTGTTTAGTGTTATCTGTATGCACCAAGGGTCTGAGAGTAACGCAATTTCAATTCTCTGTATGTATGTACTGTACATGTGGCAGAATTGACAATAAAGCAGACTTTGACTTTGACTTAAGCACAATTAGGATTTCAGAGTGGAACCGTTAAACAGATTCATGTTGTTGTTGTTGTTTTTTTCTGTCTTTAGAAGTCTTCTGCAGACATAGAACCAAAAATGTCTTTGGCTGAACGGATGAAGATCTTGCAGGAGAAGGAGGATGAATGGAAAGCTAAAGGCAAAGGAGCTTCTAATGACTCTACCCAGTTCTCTGTGGCGGGACGAATGGCTAAGAAAGGTGGGGAAGAAATGATCCGCCTGGTTTCTAGCCAAAGACTATACTTTGTGCCGAGAGCTGAACCTTTTCAATGCACAAACCATGTGAAAACCTTTGATCCATTTAAATAGCAAATCAGGCTGTAGTGTGTACCCTGTGGTTCAAGCAGTGATAAAAATGTTTTCATGTTGAGATATGTTTCCCATCAGGCTTAGTGTCACCTAACAGAGAGGATGTTCCCATCATCCTCAGCAAGAAAGCCAGCAACAGCACACCAATCAAACCATTAGAAGGTATCAGTTTATGACATCATCTGTAACCCTGTTTGAATAGGCACATGCCACAGTGATGTATTATTAGGGCTATTGTCTCTCCAAGTGTCCTTCTCTCATGTCTGAAAATGTCCTTCTGACAGAAATCTCCACACATCCTGATGCTGAAGGAGATAAAAGACTGGACAAACTGGAGTCTTTTTTGGACAGACTTCACAATAAAGGTTATTAATTGAATTACTTTAATAACTTGCAGCTTAATGCATAATATAGTTGTATGCAGGGATCTGTTTCTCTTATTTCATTTAACATGCAGGAGGTGCGGGCACAAAGAATTCCACCATCGAGGTAATGGAGGAAAAAGAGAAGGAGGTGATGATGCTGGATGATGAGGAGACATTTGGGCGGTTCTACAGTCGCTTATCACCCACTGCTCTGAGTTCTAGTGTCCTGCTGGTTGAGGAAGAAGACTTCAGCATCATCCAGTCAGACACACCCAAGTGAGATACTGCTCTTATTAGTTTGTTAGAGGGGTATGGGTGGTTCACCCAAAAATTATGTTAAAGGGATAGTTCACCTTCAGTTGCTGGTCCCCACTGACTTCCATAGAATGAAAAAAACATTATGCGATGGGGACCAACTGAAGGTGAACTATCACTTTAATAAAGTTTTTTTTTTTCCAAGCCTTATTCTGACTCTGTCTGAAATTATCCATTTTTAAAGGTGGGTCCTTTGGCTTGTCAGTAAACAGCCATTGTTATGATTGGCTAATGTTATTTTATAGGAAACCGTATCAAGGCCCCCTTTGCTATTGCTTGTAAGTGTTATGAAAACATTATCCATATAAAACCATAATTTACAGACAAAGCATTATGAAATTGTTAACTTACAGTTTGTGATGCAGCTGCTGTCAAATCCAATACAGTTGGCTGCTGCTACAAGAGTTTCTTTGCAGACTCTCCTTTACATTATGCCTCGTTAACAATCGTAAATATATGATCCTCTCAGGGTTCCCACGGGTCCTTGAAATCCTTGAAAGTTTGTGAATCTGAAAAAAAAAATTCAAGGCCCTGGAAAGTTTTTGAAAATGAACATACATAGATACAGGTCTTTGAAAGTGCTTGAATTTATTTTGTGCAAGAAGTTTTCTGGAAAAAATATGCATACTAGCTTGCTTGATTCTGTTGCCCAAATATTTTATTTAATGTAATGTTGAATTGCTTTGCTTATTAAGATAACATAAACCCATGAGGCAAGAAAAATTTAAAAGCATATTCATATATCTTAAAACGTCTGGTTACATGAGTCTAAGCTCTTTTCAATAAAATCCATGCAAAAGTTAATATCAGATAATTTTAGAATACAGTATAAGATGTAACGAATATCCTTCAGTTTTATGCAAAACAGAAATATGTCAAATAGAATCTCAGATCTCGGTCATATGGCCAAAAAAAAATGCAAAAAAAAAAATGCTTTTTTGCATAGTTGTGTTTGACAAATGTAAACTGTAACAATGTATCTTATAAGGTAACACGATGTAACCTTGTTCTCACTTGAAATGTGTCCCCACATTAAGTCCTTGAATTTGAGGGTATTGGACCTGGAAGGTCCTTGAAAGGTCCTTGAATTTGAAGTTAACCAAGGTGTGGGAACCCTGTCCTCTGACACAATCGAGGACGCCATTAAAAATAAACCATTTACTTGTTTCTGACTCTGGGATCCTTCTGGCGTCTATACTGAGACACAAACAAGCTGTTTAAACTGGACGTGTCAAGGCAAACATTTTTTACTCTTCCATTTGTCCTGTTGTCAGCAGACTCAAGCACATGGAGTAGGCTATGTCAGAAACGGAACACGTATCTGTATACTGTATCCAGTCTAGAAAGTGTCATTGATTATTATGGGTTCTGTTTGCTTTTGAATTAGACGGATATCAGCCATTAAACGACTAAGTGCCAGTGGGCCATGCCTATGGTGTGATATTATATAACTATTTGTGTAGGTCTTGCTTTGGAGGCAGTCATATGCAAATATATATTACCCAGGTGATTGTCAGAAATTCCACATCCAATATCCAAACAAGCTGTTTTTGGAGCTTGATTAAATAAATACTTTATTTATAATGAGGAGGATGTTTTAAGCTATGAAACTTGCAGGATGTTCTAATGTTACAAAGACCACTTATATGTCAAAAGTTCAAGGCAATTTTATCTTTCTTGTCATGACCCCTTTAAAGTGTCTTTGTTACAGTGTAGTTTTAAAATTATTTACTGAGTAATATTGATCAACAACATGTACTTACTATAGGGTTATGCTTAGGGTAGGGTTTGTTTTATTAGGGTTAATACTAGCTTGGAATTATGCGGTTATTATTGTAAGTACGTGTAGCATATTACAAGGACGTGTAAAAAAAAAAAAAAAAGTGTTACCCAATTACTATCTTCTGTGGAAACAAAAGAAGAGCAGCACTTAGAAACATCAGAAGGTCTGGACTCCATAGCCGCTTTCATTGACCAAGGAACACCCAGAGACTGTCTGACTGACACATACAGCAACCAGTCACAGTTTGCTTTGTTCAGCGTTTACGGACGTGAAAGTGTAAAGAAGATGATTTCTTAGTTCTTGCTCTCATGAATGTGTTGTTGATTAATTGCAGACTAGCATCAGCAGTTGAGGAACACAAGCGTTCAGTGCGGCCCTGCAGGAGAACTAAGAGCTCGAGAAACCCTCTCCGTGCCCTGGCAGCACGAGATGACCTCAGACAGGCTTACATTGAGCAGAGACTCAACGTGGCCTCTGTGGAGACCAAAAGGATACAAATGGAGCGGAGTAAGTTTGTTATTTACATTTTGTGGTGAATTTATGGAATGTTTTCACCATTTTTACATGTGATATTTAATACAAAGTCCTGCATTCCAGAATTTAAACATGTAAATTTTGAAAACATGCTTTCTTAATGCTGCTTAATTTGCTGCACATTCCTGTCTTCTCTCGTTATGTTGAAGTAGCAGTTATAATGGTGATGTAGCAAATATTAACACTGTTATTTCATTTTAAATGTCTTTCTTCTGTGTGTCTACAGTGACCAAGCACTCAAATTTGGCAGATGCTGCTCTGGCAGGTCTGGCCAGCAAAGAAAACTTTAAGAAAGTCAATCTGCGGAGCGTGAAGTCTACGGAGGTGGTGACCAACAACAGTGCTGTGCCTTTCCACAAGCTCATGCTCATCCACATTAAAGGTAAAGTGGTCAAAGGTCATGCAAAATATAAGTTTTATGTCTTAAATGTGCAAGTTCTGCTTTTAACACTCGTGTATTAATTCACACAGGGCGCAGACATGTTCAGGTGCGTCTGGTTGAACCCACAGGCCGCTCTCTGAACAGTGGTGACTGCTATCTGCTCATCACTCCCAAACACTGCTTCTTCTGGAGTGGAGAATTTTCCAATGTAATCGAAAAAGCTAAGGTACTGTTAGTTGTTACTACTACTTTATTTTAATATTACCATTTTCTATTGATTTTAGTTTGTTTTAATAAATTTATGTGCTTTTGTTATTTTTTTTGGTTTGTTTGTTTTAGTACATGTAAATTAGCTTTAGTTTTAGTTTCAGTAATTTTTGTACTTTATTTATTGCAGGGCTTTTTACATTTGGCATAGTTAGCCCTGGGTAATTCTAAACCACGGGTAAACAAAATCCTGGTCTATCTCGTTTTACTTTTCACATTGCTCACACTTTACCCGGGTTTATCAATTAATCCTGGGTATCTTAAGATGACGTTTCATTCCTAAATCCCGGTTAACATTCTTATTTTCATATTCGTGGTGTTAGTATCATTGATTTGACAAGTGCAGCACAGAGCCTGTTTATATAATAGCTCTAGCATTGCGCATCCCCATTAGGCTATATTGCAGATTATACTATCAAGTTTTTCCTGAATGGACTTTTCTGACTATAAAGGTAAGAATGAAACAGTCTCTTATTCACTCCAGTTTACATTTTGTGTCATCATTTGACTATTTCCCCTTCAAATGCTAAAGTGCCTGTTTATACCACGCACTGTGTTTTTGTGCCTGTCCAACACACATAAATACGAGGCACGCAATTGGCTGTCTGTTGATAAGCATCTAGAAGTCACCGCAATGTTGGGATAACACTGCAAAAGTGGTGTGGGCAGGGTTTTAATCCCAGCTAGAAAGTAGTCTTTTTTTGGTTTAGTTTTATTGTTTTTTTTGTCTCTAATATTTATATTTGATTTGATTTCATTTACCAAACATTATTTTTACTTGTTTTAATTAACGATAACAACACTGTATTACTTTAAAAAAAAAAAAAAAAACCTCAGTAAAGATGTTGTCAAAAATAAAGCTGAATTGCAAATTATGCTCACATTCTACGTTGTTTCTTATGTGTGTTTGTCAGGGCTCAGAGATGGCTCAGTATGTCCAGACGAAGAGAGATCTAGGCTGCAAAGCTCCCCAGGTCACTGTGCTGGAGGAGGGAATCAACACAGACAACCGTTCAGCCAAAGAGTTCTGGAGCCTGCTGGGAGGAAAGACTGATTACAGAGGTACAGGCACATAACCTGCCAGGCCCTGCATAAGGAGCACCAATGTTTAAATGATAATATTTCACCCACCGTGAACAGATACATTCATTATTAATTGTGTATAAGCAGACCTTTGAATCTAGCAGACTATTCACTCATGGTACATAATCAATTTCAGTTTATCTTCACAATCAGGTTCATTTCAAGCTGCTCCAGTTTCCTTTATGTAGATATTTGTCTGTTTTTTTTATTTTTATTTTTTATTATATATACATGTGTTTCTGTGTATGTGTTTTTTACTAGGTGCAGGGGAGCCGGAGGAAGATGAACTATATGAGAGTGCTGTAGTGGAGTCAAACTGTGTCTACAGGCTGGTGGAAGATAAGCTGGTTCCTTATGAGGAGTCCTGCGCATCCATCCCCAGTGTCTCTCTGCTTAACTCTAAGGAGGTGTGACATTTATAGCCTCTTGTTGTGGATGTTTAGTGTGTGCATGTTTGTGTTTCTTGATGAAATGTGCTTAATCCCATTATACTGAACTTAACTAAAGAGTATATGTTGAGTATATGCAACTTCAAGAGTATATGTTGCAGGCGCTGGTGTTTGACTTCGGTAGCGAGGTGTATGTCTGGACAGGAAAGGATGTTCCTTTGAGTGACAGGAAGGTGGCAGTACAGCTGGGCAAACAAATCTGGAGTGGAGCGTACGACTACAGCACTTGCAGGGTCAACCCTCTTGACTCCTCCTCAGCTATTAAAGACACCCCTAAGTGAGTGACCTCTTTACTGATCATTCATGCTCACAACTCATGTTCTCTGTTGGTGATAAAAACAATCTTGTAGGACCCATCTTTGCAGATTATGATTTTGTATGTGACGTCTTGAGCTTTGAAAGAATGGTGGACCTGTTAACCCGCACCAGGACGATCTCGCACTGAACGCTCTTTGTTTGCACATGTCATTGTTTAGGAATAGAATAAATGAAATGGGACAAAGTTAATCTTGACAAACTATATATCATTCTGAAGGTCTAAGCCTCAAGCATCGATGATAGATCGCTGTTTTTCGATTGAAAGCTTATAAGGAATGTATTTGCTAAATTTGTGTAAGCAGTACACATCAAAACATGCAGAATAAAAAAGCAGTACGTACCGTTATCATTGTAATAACGAGTCACAAACACATCCACTGCTGAAATCCCGGTTTAGTTAGAAAGGCAAGGGTCCACAGAACAACATCTCATCGAGCACTTTTAGTCCAATGAAACAATAACGTTGTAATGTGGATCGATATTCCTTTGTTTACGTTTCATTTCTTCGGGAGAGTTATTGTTTGTGTCCGTTATGGAATAAATTACACTCAAAAAAAGCATCTTGGTGGTAAAAAACAACAACACGGTTTTGTAGCATACAGTTTTACAAACAGAATGAAACCATCCAAAAAAAAAAAAAAAAAAAAAATCACAGATACGCGGAATATTGTTTATTTGAATTTGGTGCTCTCTCGTGACAGCGTGTGACGCACGCTGTCACGCTCCTATCATCTGATGGGGGCGTAACTTAGCGATCGCCTTTTTGCACAAATAAGTATTTTTCTTTTTTTCAACATTTATCATATGTGTGTGTGTGTGTATCTTGTGTAGAACGTGGCTGTATCTGCGTTATTACCATCTCTATGAACGCACATCAGCGTGTAATTACCGACTTTATGACGGCTATCAGAATGCTGTCAATGACCGGCTATTATTGATGATATAGCCCATCTGTATTGATTATCATCTCTATGGACTCACATCAGCCTATGATTACTGACTGCAATCAGTGTGAAACTGATATTGCCAGACATTATCTCAGGCAGTCAGAGTATTGAGTATGTAGGCTACTACACACAAAGCAAATTCTTATTTTTTTTCTTCTATTTTTTTTTTCTTTTTTATTACTCAAATTATTCTTATTGTATTTTTAGTGCTCAAATAAATCACTTATATGATGTCTAAAATTCTGTCTATTATTTTATAATTGAAAAACTATGTATAATGACTAAAATAGTTTGTGGAATTCTTCAATACATTTGGTGGTAATTTTCATCAAACGGGGGGGTGGGGGGACTAGAAATATTCTCAAAAATATTTGCAGGAATCTCATTTTTCATGGTATCGTCTTCAACTTTGAAATATAAACTCATTAGACATGTGACTTTCAACCCATTACTTTTCTGGATTGCTCCAGGACTTATTTCATGTATTTGTTTATGAAAAAAAAAAAAAAAAGTGTCGTAAAACATTTTCAAGGCACTTCAGTGTCTATAACTTTTTATTTGAGCATTATCAACTCTGGATGATGGATAGTAAAGCCTAGAGTGTCTTCTTTCCAAAGATACCTCAATTGTGTGTGTAGCACATTATTGTCAGGAAATGTTACCATTTTAATTTAGGTAGGTCAGTTTCAGCTGTGAGGCCCAAAATGGAGGGTGCAGGTTAACAGGTTAAGCTCTCAAAACATACTGAACTCTGAAGAGCAGCCATCAAAACCAAGACACCTGTAACCTCACAAACAGACTGATATATGCAACCACAATACTGCCCCCAAGTGGTTTGACTTGATTATAGCATATTAGTGGTGAATTAAAGTGGTGTTTTTGTTTGTTTATTTGTTTGTTTTTTAAAATGTCTTTACTACCTGACAAATAGTTCTAGTTGCACTTCCACTTCTGCTTTTTTTCTGAATTTTCTGTATCTTCAAATACACACTGAGTATGAATGTAAAGTCTGTAATTACTAGTTCTAATTTCAAGTTGAAGGAGGCAAAGGTAAATGACTTAAGGTAGTAAGATAAGATGTGCTCCAAATGATTCAGTGAGTCAGTCTCATAAAATTGAGACAAAATGCCAGTCAAATAAAAGTCATTAACAAAATGTACTACATTGGTCGCTTTCCAGGCACTGCAGCATTGGCTGCCCACTGCTCTGGGTGTATGTTCACTACTGTGTGCATGCACTTGGATGGGTTAAATGCAGAGGACAAATTCTGAGTATGGGTCA
This sequence comes from Tor tambroides, assembly GCA_021397915.2. Taxonomy (NCBI): domain Eukaryota; kingdom Metazoa; phylum Chordata; class Actinopteri; order Cypriniformes; family Cyprinidae; genus Tor; species Tor tambroides. Next base: position 8,656 of record JAFVLL020027660.1, read on the forward strand.
CCATACTTGGCCACACACCACTTCCCTTTCCTTCCCCTTTCCTTTCTGTGCACATTTTTGTGTGCAGCCAGTGAGGACCATGCAACAAAGATGTGTTTTCTGTTTGTATTATTCCGTCATGTTCAGTCTTTCACTCTCGTTACGTTCAATTCAGAAATGCAGACATTTAAGAACTGTTACTGGAACCGAATCTCGAGAATCCTACTCCTTTTCTTTCATACCAGGGTGTCCGTGGGTCCTTAAAGTCTTAAAAGGTCTTAAATAAAGTTTTCTTAATAAAAGGCCTTAAAATGTCTTAAATATTTTTAGTCACATTACCGTTAAAATATCTTCAGTCTGACAGACCTAATGACCGTTTACAATTATTGGACAGTTAAGTCAGTGGATAGTTAAGTTACTTACATTTTAGACACAATATTTACAGTTTTGTTCTATTTCACCAAAGAAAATTGTTCCAAACAAAGATCACAGCAGAAGTATTACACATTCTCCAAGCAACACATGGTGGTGTTTTGTTATGGAGTGATTCAGCATTTTGAAGGATTGATTGAATGAATGAATGACTTAAAGGGATAGTTCAACCAAAAATGAAAATTCTGTCATTACTCACCCTCATGTCGTTGCAAATCTGTAAGACCTTCGTTCATCTTCAGAACACAAATGAAGATATTTTTGATGAAATCTGAGAGCTCTTTGACCCTCCCATAGGCAGCAAGGGTACTACCACGCTCAAGGCAGAGAAACGTAGCAAGCGCATCAGTAAAATAGTCCATGTGACATCAGTAGTTCAACCGTAATTTTACGAAGCTACGAGAATACTTTTTGTGCACAAAGAAAACAAAAATAATGACTTTATTAAACAATTCTTGTCCTCCTCATCCAGTCTGCTGTGTCACGCCTCCATTTTGGAGAGTATCACGACGCATACGTGCACTTCTGCTTCATGTAAACAACACATGCGCATGGCGCTGCTGCTTACGTCAACACGGACACGCATCAGCACACGCATGCGTTGTTTACACGAAGCGGAAGTGCGTGCATCGTGATACTCTCCATAATGGAGGTTGGATGAGGAGGACAAGAATTGTTGAATAAAGTAGTTATTTTTGTTTTCTTTGCGCACAAAAAGTATTCTCGTTGCTTCGTAGAATTACGGTTGAACTACTGATGTCACATGGACTATTTTCTGGACCTTGATCGTGGTAGTACCCTTGCTGTCTATGGGAGGGTCATAGAGTTCTCGGATTTCATTAAAAATATCTTAATTTGTGTTCCAAAGATGAACGAAGGTCTTACGGGTTTGCAACGATATGAGGGTGAGTAATTAATGACAGAATTTTCATTTTTGGGTGAACTATCCCTTTAATGACTCTCACATTAAGTGACTTACCGCCACCTACTGGTAGTTTAGTATGTTAAAAAGTATACATTTCCCCCCCAACATTTCTTATTTGTATATTCATAAATTAATTTAAAGGATTAATCTCATTATCATAACATTATTTATTGCAGTTGTAATTTTGCAGTGTACATTATTTAATCTGACTGGTAACAGCCCTGTAGTGTATATTGATAAATTGTAATAATTTGACATGAAAGTGAAAGATGCATACATTTAAAAAGGTTTTTTTAAAAAAACCTTTGTAAAGGTAAATTTAAAAAAAATGCAGATTTAAGTATGTAAGAGCTGATAGAACACTGATGAAAATGTTGCTTCAGAATAAATTTACACCACCAAAAAATCTTGGTGATGCGGTACTTTTGTGGGGATATTTTTTTTATGGAATATTGTCTGCTGATATGATTATTTTTTTATTTTTTTGATTTATTTTTATTTTTTAAACATACATTAAATATTACATATATGTATGTAATATAATGTGTATGTCCATTACAGGTTTAAGTCTTAAATTTCATATAAGGTGGTATTAAAAAGGTCTTAAAAAGTCTTAAATTTAACTCATACTAACTTAATTCCTATCTGTAGAAACCCTGTCATACTTATGTTTATGTTTGTGTGCAGACAAGGTGAAGGCAGGCCGAGCTGGGCCCTGTTTGGCCGGCTGTCAGAACACAATGAAACTGCTCTGTTCAAAGAGAAGTTTTTAGACTGGGCAGAGAGGAAACCCCCCAAGGATGAACCAGTGGTGGAGGTGAAGGTAACAGACATCAAGACACTCAATAAAAGACACTTCTTCTCTCCTTTGAAAAGACACTGACAACCTGCATTTTCTCTTTTTTCTCCAGAGTCCAGTCTATCAGCACCTTCCCACCTGTGACTCCGAGCTGAAGCCATGTGATGTCACAGAGATGCTGGCGGGAGTACCAAGCCCTGTGAAGATGGTGCTGGAGGGTGTGGATGTGCAGAGAGGTCATGGATTGGTCCTTTCTGAGGATGGGCGGCAGGCTGAGCTGGCCACCTTAGCTGTGGACGCATGGCACATCCGTGAGTTTGATGACTTTGAGATACCACCAGAGAGCGTGGGTCAACTGCACGAGGGTGACACCTATGTCATCCGCTGGAAATACTCTGTCACTAATGTTGGTGAGTGAGGCATGGGACTTATTTTAGCTGTAATGTTACTTTTACACTTGGTACACATTTGGCGCTTTTCCACTGCATGGTACAGCACGGTACGGTTTGGTACGGCTCATTTTTGGGGGGTTTTCCACTGGGTATAGTACCTGGTACTTTTTTTAGTACCAGCTCGGTTGAGGTTCCAAGCGAGCCGTACCGTTACCAAAACGTGACGTGTAAACCCTGCTTTTCACTGATTGGCCGGAGAGAATTGTCACTATTGAACTTGCCACACGAGACACCAGACCCGCTAGATTTAAATCAGCACAGCCAGCAAAGGTGGAAGTACATACGTTCCTGTCGTTGATAGCCAAAGAGCAGATCCAGCGAGAGTTTGATGGGGCGACGCGGAATGAAAAAGTTTTTGTTGTGTGTTTGTCGCGTTTACGGTGATGTCACAGCAGTAGAGGTGGCGCAACCAAAGCGACATATGTATAATCCCGCCCACTCTAATCCCGAGTTCACACTGCACGATTTTTCACTCGCCGACAGGTTTTGATAAATCGCCGACAAATGCCCGAGATCGGAGGCAAATCGGTGCTCGTTCACGCGAGTGACAATCGCGCAGTGTGAATTATCAAAGACGCGATCTGAGGGTATCGCCGACACGTCGCCGACGTCCGCGAAATATTTGGCATGCTAAATATCTGGAGCTGTCGGCGATTCACAATCACGCTGTGTGCAATGATTTCTGACTGAAAAATACATCGGCGATGACCTTCAGCCAATGAGAGACAAAGATACAGGGCAGAGGGAAGTTCGGGGAGGAGTTATAGACTAGAATATCAGTATTTTAATAGATATATGTACAATATCATACAGAAACAAGCACAAACATTTGCTTGACCAGCCACAACATCAGCATAACAGTTAACGTACTGCAAAATTGTTTACCTCTCTTTGCAGAACACACAATCCCTGTTCCCTGCATCTCCCTCCTGCATAATCTGTTTTTCTGTAGCTGGAAATCAGCTCACAGACAATTTGCGGGCTATATATTTTTTAATACTTCCAGTCTCCGTCTGACGCACGCGGGTTCTCGCGTTATTTCCTTATCACTTCTCGCATGTGTTTTGTTGTGAAACGTAGTTTGCGGATCAGACAGAGTTGTCGGCGATTCTTCCTATTGTGAAATCGTGCAATGTGAAACCCCCTGTCGCCGATCCATCGTGCAATGTGAACACAGCAGCGACTGAATGCTACCCCAGATAGTCTTGCAGTGTGAAAACAACCGCGATCCGACGAGTTTGAAAATCGTGCAGTGTGAACTTGGCATAAAGCGGTACTAAACTGCAGTGAAAACGCAAACCAATCCGTGCCGAGCTGTAACGAGCTGTGCCAAGCCGGGTCGTACCACGTAGTGGAAAAGCGCCAATTGTTTCAAGTGATACATTCACACAATGAGATGACCATGATAAATACAAGTAAAAATGTAGTGATCCAGTTTCCACAGATTATTAGTCCCATACTATATTTTTTTTTAGAAAAATAAATAAATAAATTTATTCAGCAAGGACACATTAAATTGATCAAAAGTGACTTTAAAGACATTAGTAATGTTACTAATTCAAATAAATGCTGTACTTTTGATCTTTCTATTTATTAAAGAATTCTGAAATGGTTTCCATGTTTCTTGCAGTACTTTTTTTTTTTTTTTTTTTTTTCTATATGCATGTAATTTTGATTATGATGAAAACAGACCATCAAGGAGAAGGTGATAATCACATTCAGTTCAGACTCAAGCAAATGTATCAATTGTGAAAATGGCATAATTCAATAGAAGCTTAATAAGGTGCTAAATATTTTATCATATGCATTTGCAGTGGGTAAGAGACAAAAGCCTGGTGAAATGAGTACAGCTGGCCCAGGCAGGGAACGTACAGCATGCTTCTTTTGGCAGGGACGTCACTCTAGTGTCAGTGGCCGCGGCACATCTGCCCTCATGACTGTAGAGCTGGGCAACCACAGGGGGGCACAAGTGCTGGTCACACAGGGAAAAGAACCGCCCTGCTTTCTTCAACTCTTCCAGGGAGGACTGGTCATCCACCGGGGCTCCAGGGACGATAGCTCCAAAAATATGGGTAATAAACAAAGAAAACAATGAGCGATATTTTCCAGACCTCTTTTAGAATATACAGTAATTGTATATGTATGTGTGATTTCAATGTGGTTTTTCGTGTCAGGAGACTGGCATTTATTCTGTGTGCGTGGAGAGACAGAAATGGAAGGCTCGCTGGTTGAAGTAGAGTGCTGTTGTGCCAGCCTGCGCTCTCGTGCTAGTTTGCTGCTGCTGGGGGTACAGAAGGGACAGCTCTACTTGTGGCACGGCTGTAAGTCTCATACTGGTGCCCGGAAATTGGGCAAGAGGACTGTGGAGCGCCTCACTCAAACGTGAGCAGATTTATCCATATAGACTCACACTTTCTGAATGGAAATGTGGTAACTATATGGTGATTTGTGTATATATGCATTTTACAGTTGTCCTTGTGAGCTGGGTTTGAACAGTTACAGTAGTTTGAAAGTGCATGAGATAGAGGAAGGAACTGAGCCCAAGGAATTCTGGGATGCTCTTGGCAAGGAGGACAGGAAAGCCTATGACTGCATGCTGCAAGGTACAAAAGAAAATGTTTATTTCTAAACAACCTATGTTTCTTTGTTCTTGATGTTAAATTATGTTATTATAACATACACGTGCATAGTATTTTCTTGTGATAGCATGGCTGTTCCAAATCTAGTGAGCTGTCTACTGCCAACAGAGGAAGGCAGCATCTGAAATGAAACCTAAGTGACTGATTTTAAACACTCTATGTAGGCAGCAACTTTGTGCCTTTTACAAATAGTGCTTTTTATAATAATCATAGGGCAAACAATTTATGTTAATTGATATACTTGACTAACCACTGATTTCAATAGAGTGCGACAATGCTCGCTCCCTTTTTATTACATTAATTATATTTTTGATAGACATTTCTCTCACTTTGTCATCTTTGATGAATTGTTTCACTGATCTTCCCACAAAACATATTTCTACAAAAGATACATGGAATGTTCTTCAGCATAATCATACTGCTTGTCTGTTAACAACAGTTTTTATGTGCCCATGATGCCTTTACATGCTGCCAATGTAGGCAGCTCACTAAGTTTTGAAGCAGAGACCATGAGCTTGTGTGATTTTGATCTTGATTCAGCTATATTTACAGATATATAATTGTCTCTATGTGCTCGCAGATCCAGGGAAGTATAATTTCACACCACGTCTTTTCCGTCTGAGCGCTAGCGGTGGGACTTTTCAGGCAGAGGAGCAGTATGGGCCCACCCAAGTGATAGGAACTGTAATGGCCATGCCGTTCCTTCAGGAGAGCTTATATTTGGCCCCTCAGCCTGGTACATAATGTCATTACATGTTACTGTAATCATGGATTCTCATAATGTGAATTGACATTGATATTGTATTATGTGTTGCACATTGTAAAGTATCAATAGTTTATATTCTTTGTCTATTTTTCTTATTCTCTGTAGCCCTGTTCTTGGTGGATAACAGGATGGAAGTGTACCTGTGGCAAGGACAGCAGCCAGAAGATACAGAATGTACTGGCTCAGCTAAGATCCGCTGGGACAATGAGAGGAAGTGTGCCATGGAGTCAACACTACAGTACTGCCAAGGTTAGGAGATTAGCTCTTCACTCAGGGCAGAGGTCAGGAAATGTGGTGCTGCCCTCTAGGATGGTTTGGTAACACTTTAGAATAGGAACACATTCACTATATAGTTTTCCCTCAATAAACTCCTATTTTGCTGCTTATTGTTAGTAAGTAAGTTGGTTGTTGTAGTATGTTTAGGTATTGGGTAGGGTTAAAGAATCTAGAATATGGTCATGCAGAATAAGGCATTAATATGTGCTTTATAAGTATTAATAAACAGCCAGTATGCTAGTAATACGCATCCTAATAAGCATCTAGTTAATAGTGAATAGTATGGGGCCGAGAGAGCTCAACGTGCTGCAAATGAAAACACACATGGAAATAGAAAAAAAAAACATGCAAATTAAGAAAACATCTTCATTAATTTGACAACACATGTGCTGCAAATACTCACAACGTGACAAAACACAGAAACGCGTCGCAAAAACAAAAACACACTGCAAATGCTCACAACACAACCAAAAACAGAAATGCGTTGGGACCCAGCCGAACCTGGCTGGGACATGCTTATCAATGTCTACTCTGAAAGGTGATATTTGTTTATTTTAACATCCTGATCCTATTCCTTAGCTTATTTTTATTTATTTTTATTTTTTTGGATATTATTAGCCTAAATAAGCTAACAACATACACAATTACTGTAACTGTATGTAAGCTGGCTTACTTTTACCACTTCTCTTACAAAAATTAACCATGATTTTTACTATTAAAATAAATAAATTACTAAATAAATACATTTATTATATTAAAAAAAAGGTTATTTTAAGTTAAACCATGGTATCAAATTAGCCATGGTTTTTGCTACACTAACCATAGTTCAACCATGGTATATAACTGTTATACAAATGGTAATCAGTAGCCTACACCAAAAAAAAAAAAAAAAATGGTTAAACTATGGTTAATTTTCATTTTGTTGGGGTTATTTTGGCATTGTTGGGGTCCTCCCATTGTGGTCTGTGCTACTTGCAGCATATTTCTGTTTTTGCAGTGTGTTTCTGTGTTTGTTTTTGTTGTGAGTATTTGCAGTGCTTTTCTATATTTGTTTGTGTTGTGAATAATTGCAGCGCGTTTCTGTATTTTGGTATGTGCTGTGAGTATTTGCAGCGCATTTCTGTATTTGGTTGTGTTGCGAGTATTTGCAGCACATGTGCTGTCAAACTTATGAAGATGTTTTCTTAATTTGCTGGTGCTTTTTCTGTTTGCATGTGTTTTCTTACCTTGCAGCGCATTGAGCTCTCTCGGCCACCGTAGAATAGTGTTCTCTAATCTATCTTACCAATGGTTTAATAAAAGAAATTCATCAAATGTTCAGGCTGGCAGGTTCCTTAACAGCAACATGCAGTATCTGTTGATCTTGATCAGAAGTAAACATAATCATGTAATGCTTAACTTAATGCCACATTATTCATATTAATGTTACAGACTGGGATTTCTCAAACTTTTTGTCAGCCAAACCCCTTAGATGCAAAATATTACAAACGTAAAATATATTTAACAAAAAAAATTGTTTTTATTCAGTCTTGACATCACAGCTATTACATAATCTGTACAAATGAGTGCGTTTACATGGACCCTCTTAATGCGATTATGATGAGATTTTGGCAATGACTACGTTTACATGCGCACGAATAATGCGATTATTTCCAATAATCAGAGTAAGGACTTAATCGCATTTTGATGTTTACATGTCAAGAGCAAAGCTCTTACTCCCGTTTACATGCAATTTCTATTATTCTTATTACTCGCTAAGAATTGTGGTTAATTTTTTTTTACTACCATTATTCACATACCCCACTGGACAGCACAAATGATGGACTCAGAAAAAGCAGTTGTGTTACTGGCCGCTGTTTTAATTTATTTACGTCTAATGCATAATGAAGTTGTATGGCTGTATTCCACGCTTTTTCGGCGCCATAGAAATGTGATGGAATTTATTTGCCTATACACTGCCGTCGCGTTCTTCTCGCCGTTTCTGGATGAGGGTAAGGAACAGAGGCTTTGTCAGCTGTATTTTCCCCAGAATGCGATGCTTTCTTCCCCGCCATCGTTTCTTATGCTGCATTCACGTGCTATCGGAATTATCGTAAATATGAGCTTCCTAGTCGGAAATTGGACATGAACGGCCTTAGAGAGGCCTTATATGGCCAATTTCCGACGAGGAGACTCGTATTTACGATAATTCCGATAGCACGTGAATGCAGCATAATCTCCGTATTATTACAGGTGCGTGTCACGTTATTCATGTATGTCACAAGCGCATGCGCACTTTGGTCAGAGCGGCAATACTGCAATTACTGTGTTTACATGCCTGTATATTTTGATTAAAATCGGCGTACGCCACCTATGTTAATACGATTATGCTTGCTGCGATTATGAGTTTAATCGCATTATTTAAATCGAAGTAGCGTTTACATGAGGTAAAGATTAATCGCAATATTGTCAATCTCATTATAATCCTATTAAGAGGGTCCATGTAAACGCACTCACTGACTACGTTTACATGGACATCAGTAATCTAATTATTTACCTTATTCTGAATAAGACAATATTATGATTAAGGTGTTTACATGAGTTGCTTTTAGAATAATCCGTTTATGTTCCCGTTTTACATGCTATAGTACATAGATCGATTAATGGCATGCGTCATTACGTCACCACGCAACACCATTCGACGTGCCTCCAGAATTTCACGTATAAACATATAGTTCATCTTCGTGATGATGCCATATACAGTTTTGGGTGTTTCATTTTTAATTTTATGAAAGCTTCAAGTGCAGTTAATTATTTGTATGTGCATACAGACACATGTGACACATCAGCCAACAGCGCTTATGTTTTATTTATTTATTCCTTTTTATTCGAAACATTCCCAAACGCATTAACTATATCATGAAATATCTTTATAGATTATGTTGATCTATGGGCGATGGTCTAATAATGTAATCTATTAACTAGGCTGTGCATAAAAACCTGTCTGTTTATGGGTGCCATGCCATAACATGTTTTTAAAACGACTGACTTTATATTTAATGTGAATTTAACATTGAAAGTTAATGTGAATAAAAACATTGCAAGTTAGGCTACTAATCATAACACTTTCATTGTACAGAAAGAGAGCAAAGAACATTTTCACTGAGTCTAGTTCAAGCACTTTCAAAAACTCCCATTAAAATCACTGAAGCTGTTTACACTATGAAATTTATATTTTACAGATTCGTACACACATCTGCACTTCTTGTTTCTGATGAGAGAATTCGCCAGAGAGAGATATTCAGTCAGCGATGGAGTGAAGAAAACGCCGGCATTTTAGCGATGACTCATCTGAACACCTCTGATTGATCATTGCATTCATAAGATCAACAGCATCGTGTGTGATTGGTTATAATCAAAGTGCTGTAAAAACGCGTTTATCTCTGGCTCAGCGCCAGCCGGTGAGACGCAGATTTGAATTGCTTAGCTGATGATATGACGCGCTAACAGTTCACAATCACGACGGTGTGATTGTATTAAATATAGAAAATATTAATCAGCTATTTTTTTCTCTTTTGGAAGCTGCATTCAAAATCCACTTGGCTCAAAAATCTGAGGGGGCACGTGCCCCTACTTTGAATGAGGCATGTGCTGGCCTCTGCACTGCCATGTGTGTATCCTGTACGCCAAAATGCAGCGAAAAGTCCTACACGACGGTAATAGTTTGATTAAGGCGTTTACATGTCTGTACTGCACTTCAATAATGCGACTAAAATAGGAATACTCCACGTGTCTTACTTCGATTATGACTTTAGCCGGATTAAGGTAATCAAAAATCTCTGTTTGACTCTTAATCAGAGTATTGTCTTAATCGTATTAAAATCGGAGTATTGATGTCCATGTAAACGTAGTCAATATTGCAATTAAACTTTACCTCATGTAAACGCGATACTTCGATCTAAATAATGCGATTAATCACCATAATCGCAATAAGCATGTATTAAGTAACGCATAGGTGATGTCGCCGATTTTAATCGAAATATACAGACATGTAAACACCTTAATGTTAGTACTGCCTCTCTGACCAAAGTGCGCATGCGCTTAATGACATACATGAATAACGTGACAGCACACTGTAATGTTACGGAGATTAGAAAGGATGGAGGAAGAAAAGCATCGCATTTTCTAGGAAAACACAACTTGCTGCCACCAGTCTGTTCCTTGCCCTCATCCAGAAACATGACAAGTAGAACCTTGACGGCAGCGTATGTAAACTTGAATCACATTTCTCTGCGCCGAAAAAAGCGTGGAATACAACTGGGGCTGAACGATATGATGAAAAATTTATATCACCATATTTCCTAATTGAAAATCGATACGATATAATTCCGATATCGATATGAACACTATTAAAAAAGCCTCATAAAAATTGCCAAGAATGCCCACAACAGATGTCTGTACAAACTTATGAAAAATGAATTTGCCAAGTCATGAGCTCCTCCTATAAAGCTATATAATATATATATATATTTTAAATATTAATCTGAATTAATGTTCACCTTTTATATTTAGCCTTCATACAAACAAGAAATGTGAAATCGCTGTCAAATAAACATCTCACACTTGTCTTGTTAATATTCATATCTTTAACTTCAAACTATAGGCTAACATACACAAAACACTTTTGACACTAGTCAAAAGTGTTTGAACAGTATAAGATTTTTGTTTTTTAAAGAATTCTCTTCTGCTCACCAAGCCTTCATTTATTTGATCCAAAATACAGCAAAAACAGTAACATTTTGAAATATTTACCATTTAAAATTGTTTTCTATTTGAAAATATTTTAAAATGCAAGTTATTCCTGTGATTTCAAAGCTGAATTTTTAGCATCATTCTCCAGTCACATGATCCTTCAGAAATTATAATATTCTGATTTGCTGCTCAAAAAACATTTATTATTATGTTGAAAACGGCGGAGTAGAATTTTGTCAGGTTTCTTTGATGAATAGAAAGTTCAGAAGAACAGCATTTATCTGAAATAGAAATCTTTTGTAACAATATAAATGTCTTTATCATCACTTTTGATCAATTTAAAGCATCCTTGCTAAATAAAAGTATTAATTTCTATAAACGCTCTTTCTGAGACCATCATGTGTGCTGTGCAGTGGGGTATGTGAATAATGGCAGTAAAAAAAATTAACCACAATTCTTAGCGAATAATAAGAATAATGGAAATTGCATGTAAACGGGAGTAAGAGCTTTGCTCTTGACATGTAAACATCAAAATGCGATTTAAGTCCTTACTCTGATTATTGGAAATAATCGCATTATTCGTGTGCATGTAAACGTATCACAATAGGTGAGCTTGATTGATGTGTTGATTGGGTCTGACCTTTACTTAATTACCTTTAAATGACCAGCTTAATTGGATAGTTCACCTGAAAATGATTTTTTTTTTTTTTTTTTTTTTTTTAAACTCACCTTCGTTGTTTGAACTCATTTGACTTATTCAGCCTTCAACCTCAGTCGTTATTCACTTTTATTAAATGGAAATAAGATGCAGTAAAAGTGAATGGTGACTGTGGCTGACATAATCTTATGTGATCCATGAAAATAAAATCACATGTGTTTGAGCAACATAACATGGGTAAATATAGATTTTTTTTTTTTTTTTTTTTTTTCCTGGTGAACCTTTAAGCATAATCAGAGGAAAGAGTGTAAACACACCTCTTTGTGCATATTTAATTGCTTTCCTGTGTAATAATGACCACCTTATGTTTTTCAGAGAAGAACTCCAGACGGCCTCCTCAGGCCTACCTGATACTGGCCGGTGCAGAACCACTCACCTTTACCAACATCTTGCCTTATTGGGAGAAAGACCCAACTATTAAAGTGCAGGTACAGTACCTCACCCATAGCTTTCAGAATATCAATAGGTGTAAAGAGTACAGAGGAATGTGTTAAAAAAATAATAATAATAATAATAACAATGTTGTGTGTTGTAAATATGGTTACTGTTAAAAAAATATCTTGCCAAAATATTGTAAAATGTATACATTAAATTGTACATATATATATTTAAAAGTAAGTTTTACGCCAGCTTCAGAAATCTAGATACAGAGGGGTTTTGTGTGTTTGTGTGTGTACTTGTTTTTATATTCTGGTGGGGACTTAAACCTGAATACACACAGGCTCATGGGGACTTGTGTCACGGTGGGGACCTAAATTGACCACGGGTAAACAAGCTAATAAATTACAGTTTGTTTTTTGTTTTTTTTGAAAATCTAAAAATGCAGAAAGTTTCCTGTAAGGGGTAGGTTTAGGTGTAGGGTTGGTGTAGGGCAATAGAAAATACAGTCTGTACAGCAGAAAAACCATTACGCCTATGAGAGTCCCCACAAGGATAGTGAAACAAGTGTGTGTGTGTGTCTGCTTTCTCCGTTTTCTTAGTGACTTTACTTTGCAAGGCTCTACAACATATCAGATTTAGTAAAAGTGAAACTCGTATCTTGTCATTTTTAAATTATTTTTAACTTCAAAAGCGGTTGTTAAAGGATAGGTTTGCACATTTTCAACCAGCTTTATATAGTTACGTTTCAATAATTTATGCAAATGAACAATGTGTACTACTACTCCATGCTACCTGCATCCAGATATCCCCATTTATTTGTCAGCAAAAGTCCGTCAGATGATGCAACTTGTGATTTTTGCATCATCCAGTGGACTTTTCACTGACAAATAAAACTTCAGGGCTTTTGTTAAAACTACAGATAGAGCTTCCACATTTCCGAATAAGGACTCTCTCATATGGTAGCCCAAAGATCTTTAATATTAAAGCCTATGGATGATAAAACTGTGTGTTTGAATGTCTGCGCAGGGTGAAGGAGCCCGTAATAAAGTGATCCTGGTTAAAGATGCTCTGTCCAAACTCAGCAGGCAGCAGTACACCATTGAGGAGCTCACCTCCAAGCCTCTGCCAGAGGGAGTGGACCCTCTGCACCTCGAGAGCTACCTGTCAGATAAAGACTTCCAGGTAACAACCCCACCTAAAGATGTTCACACATGCTCAGCAAACCTATCCCAAGTCTTACCCTAAGTGTCAATAGTTTAGTCTAAAGTGGTCTTCATGGAAAGTGTCAATAAAGATCAGCAAATGCTCACTTTGGTTTATTAGTTTTCTAGTGTGGCTTTGTATTGTCTGCCAGCCAAATTTACCTATAAGTTTCTGCAAACTGATAATATGTCAAGGTTTAAAATAGATGATGCTGACAGATTGCATTTGTTTTGCAGAGTTTTTTGGAGATGACACGGGATGAATTTAATGCCCTCCCCAACTGGAAACAGCTGAATCTGAAAAAGAGCAAAGGCTTCTTTTAAATTAAAGAAACCTTTGTGTTTGCAATATGTTGTATATTCACTTTAAGTAATACCTAAGAAATTATGTGGAATTTCTTTGTGCTTTTTAAGCAAATCTTTTTTTTTTTTTTTTTTTTTTTACATTGCCAATATGTACAGTTAAATGTCTTAAAAAGAGGAGCCCACCTGGGGCTGTAGCAGTTTCATACATCAGTAGCTTGCGGTCAGAAGATTTTTTTTTTTTTACACAATTTAAGTATCAACACATCTACAAATTTAATGCAAAAAGCATACGTTTTGGAAATAGCGTGAAGCATGTGGACATAAATCTGTTTCTTTGCGTAAGCTTGAATTTAAAAAATGTATCATTTTATTTTACCCTGTTTAACCTTGTTGCTATCAAACTGTGACCTTAAAATGCATTAAACACTAATGGTGACAATTCATGTAATCAGTTGAAAGCAAATAGAGGCCTTTCACTCAGTCTTTGACCTCTGTGCAAGATTCGCATTGGAAAGTGAATAGGTCTTTAAGCCATATTATATGCAAATATTAAGTGCACTGCTGCCACATGAATGAGTGTGACTAATATACAGTATTATGCGATTGTGATCTTTTTAATGTGGTGATAGTCAACATTACAGATAACAAATTAGTGTGTGTGTGTGTATGATTCTCTAAGGTATGAATGTGTGGCTTTTGTAGCAGCTCTTGGTTGATAACTGCTATTCAACATCATACCACTAGATGTCATGTTCCTTTGTCCATTCTCTCATAATAAAATGCAAGACTATTTACCAGTCAACTTCAATATGTAACTCCAATATTTTATCCATCTTGAGGATATCATACAAAAGGCAGTACTGTTATTTCATATACTTTATTTTATATAGATTTCTAAAACCACCTAAATATCTGTACTGGCAAAAATTGTCCGTGTGTCTTTAAATAAGGTTATATGGGTGTTATTTTTTTTACACAAACACACAGCTTTGCTGAGTTGGAGGAAGTGAGAGAGGTTAAAGTGGCAAATCAGTGGTGTGTATAACTGATCACCACTGAAATTTAGACAAAATGTGAAAAGTAACTACAAACTGATGACTGATGATGTGCTGGGCAAGACAATCCATGCTTTGCATATCTATCTTTTTATGACATTTCTGTGCCCTATACACTGCTCAAACAAAAAATTAAAAATAAAGGAACAATTAATCATCATAGTATAACACTAAGTCAATTAAACTTCAGGTATATCAGTCTGTCCAGTTAGGAAACATAAGTGATTGTCAATGTGTTTTAACTCCTTTGGTGCAACTGAAAGTGATAACAGGTGCACTGGAGAGGCAACAGCAAGACAACTCCCAAAAAGGGAATGGTTTTGCGAGTGGTGGCCACAGACAATTGCTGTCTCCTTATCCTTCCTGACTGATTTGGCTCTAGTTTTGTGTTTTGTTATGGTCCTTCTCACTATTTGTAGCAGGAGGCAGTACCTGCAAACTAATCAGGTTGCACAGGTAGTCCAGCTACTCCAGGATGGCACATTCATATGTGGAAGTAGTTCAGGTGTGTCTCCCAGTACAGTCTCAAAAGCATGGCTGAGATAATGGGAGACGGGCCATTACACAAGGAGAGCTGGACAGGGCCAGAGCCCTACAAAATTACCTCTAGCAGGCTAATGGTGTGCATTTTTCTGACAAAACTGTCAGAAACAGACTCCGTGTGGGTGGCTTGAGGACCAGACGTCCTGTAGTGGGACCTGTGCTCACAGCCCAGTGCCGTGCATCTCGATTGGCATTTGCCAGAGAATACCAGATTTGGCAGGTGTGCCATTGGCATCCCATTCTCTTTATGGATGAGAGCAGGTTCACACTGTGCACATGTAGAAGAGTCTGGAGATGCCAAATAGAGGGATGTTATGCTGCCTGCAACATCATCCAGCATGACTGTTTTGGCGGTGGGTCTGGGGAGGAATAACTTTGGAGGGTCTCAAAGACCTCTACGTGTTAACACGTGGAACATTTACTGCTGGTAGATACTGGGATGAAACCTCTGGGATGTTATGTATTGAAGAATCTAAAGCCGCCAAGTAACACCACAGACTGTCCAGGAACTCCACTCATGTCCTGATCCAGGTTCTGGCAGGAGATCCCACAGGACACCATCCGCCATCTCATCAGGAGCATGCCAAGACGTCTACAGGTAGAGATGGGCACGAATACATCAAAAAGAATTTTATTACAAATTAAAAATACATGATCATCAAATGTATTTAATTAACATACAAAAATACTGATGTGAGAGATGTATTTAATTAAAATACAAAAATACAAAAAATATTTACAAGCAAACATTTGAAGTGCGAGAGACAGTGCCATTACATTTAGTAATACTGGAGTTAGATACACATATAAGAGAAAGAGAAGTGCTTTCCTCTCCTTGAACAGCTTATAAACAACATATTCTTTAACTCTAAAACTAGACAATATATCCAATATATTGATCCTTACTTCTTCTAATTTCCTATGTTCACTTAAAGGGATAGTTCACCCAAAAATTTAAATTCTGTCATTTATTACTCACCCTCATGTTGTTCCAAACCCAAGACCTTTGTTCATCTTTGGAGCACAAATTAAGATTTTTGATGAAAGGAGCTCTCTGTCCCTCCATAGAGAGCAAGGGTCCCACGGTCAAGGCCCAGAAATGTAGTAAAGACATCGGTGGTTCAACAGTATTATTACAAAGCTACAATAAAACTTTTTGTGTGCAAAGAAACAAAAATAACGACTATATTCAATGATTTCTTCTCTCCTGGGACAGTCTTCTACCATTATGCAAAGTACCATGACGCATGTGTGTGCTTTCTTCTGCTCGTAAACAAGGCTCAGCGTATGCGTGTTCTACATCAGCAGAATCACGCACATGCGATCACTACCTTTCCTTGAACATGTCAACTGCATTGCTGTCTGTGCAGGGTCAGAAAGCTATTACATTTCATCAAAAATCTCTTAATTTGTGTTCCGAAGATGAAAGAATGTGATTGACCAATGTGATTGACCAACATCATGTCGCCAGATGAGGTTTATTAAAATAACACGGTTATGATAGTTTCCCTTGTTTTTTCCCAGCAAAACTGGCCTGAGTCCTTTACATAATAATTAGTCTACAGGTTTGATCTAATTTTTTAAAGTTTCGTTACATGCTGTTCACACACTGGCAATAAAAGCGACTAATAGATGCATTTATTTGATTTATTTGAAAAAAAAAAAAAAGTACTATTGTGAAATATCATTTATATATTTGTTATATTAAAATGTAATATATTCCTGTGATGGCAAAGCTGAACAATCTGCTAAACATGAAAATATGAATGATCTATTCTATTCATTAAATCATGTAGCTATAGCAATAGCGAATGAGAGAGCAGCATTGCTATGCAGCCTCACACCGTATGTGTCATATAAGGTGAAAGCACTGCTTTTACACTCCACAGCACTTTGATTAGCTTCTCAGCCTTTTCACACATTATGACACACACCGGTGAATTGACCACACAGATGGCCCTAGTCTGTCTCTCAACAAGGCAAGATTACTGTCTTAGTTTTATTATAGAATTCATAGCATTATAGAAGCATGTTATAATGAAAATTACAAGAGGTTCTTTAAGACATGAGCCACAGGTCATGTCTTTGTGACAAACTGATGTATTTCCTTGAATGTTTGAGCAACGTTACAGCTTCATAATGTGCAACAAGGCTTCACTAACAAAAGCAAAAGCTCTCTCTTTGCCAATCCGTGCCAGATGCTCTGAATTCCAAAAAGGCTAGATATTTATCTCCCATTCTTTCTTTCTTTGAGTGACTGAATATGAAAAACAATAAAAGAAAAAAACAAAACCTTCTGCACAGCCTGAAAGGGAATGCCGTTCTGTCCTTGAAGTGCTAAGTGACTGAGAATAATTATTGCAAGTAGAATGTCAAGAACAAAACAAACCTAAGGGAGAAAACATCTCAGGTTCCATACAAGTCATGAACCACATTCTTCGTCAGACAATGCTCAACATTTCAAGCATCTAATTGATATTTTCTCCAAAGTCAAGACTTTTAGCTACTAATGATAATGAGCCATGAGTACTGGTGCTCTTCAAGGACCATGTGCAGCTCAGATATTGTACAGACTCAGTTAAACACTTTTGGGATGGTCTAATGCGTAAGTGATCAAAACTCCACCACTAAAGCTCTTGAGTGAGTCTGTGACAGTGTTGGACCAACAAATAGGTTCTGAATTTTTTTTTTTTTTTTTTTTTTGAGCGAAATG
>JAFVLL020027660.1:26672-51127 GCA_021397915.2 Tor tambroides
CTATCTGCTTGTGGTTTTTGCTGTTAAGGCAGTTACTCGACTAATTGCTGCGGTTTCGTCGCACACGTTGGGCTCTGGGGATCGGTAGCTGATCCGGTAATGGGGACAGAAGACTGTGTTTCCTGCTTGTGCAATAGCACACAGCTTCGGACAGTAAAATGGGAATTGAGAGAATCATTTAAGGAAGCGTGAGGAACAGAGACCCTAAAATGTTTCTCCACACATCCATAATTCATCACCTGCAGTGTCTATATATTTGTTTATGAATGTTACGCACCATATCCAGGCAGAATGCTGGACTTTTTCCAGATTTCTCAAGCTTGAAATCTGTGAGATTCTGCCGAATGGATTTAAACATGAAATCTGTGGAAATCTGGAGATACCCTGCCTTTCATGCAGATTCATTTTCCTTGAATCTGGTTGAACAGGAGGTAACAGGAATACAGGAAATACTGTCAAATGGAGCCTGACTGCCAAATGCACAGCAGTCTGTTAAACTCACATCCTTCAACTGATCTGACAATCAGCACTGTGAATTCAGAGCATTAACGATAAATAACAAGCCATGGAGCAATTAAAGAACAATGGCATTTAACGTAATGGTATGCTCTCACTCTAATTAAACACATAGTTAATTAACATTGTCATTATCCATGGAACATTTGCATAGATTTCAGTGGATCAGCTGTGTGATATTGCTTCACGTGGCCTATGTCAATTTTATCTATTCTATCACTCCTTACAAAAAGTACTCTAAGTATATATGCCAGTATAGCATACAATAGTGTGTATATGTAGGCTTATATAGTTGGTTATCATTCATTCATATATGTAAATATTATATATTTTATGTGCAACACTCTTCAAAGAATACATTTTACATGCAATTTAGGGTCTGAAATAGATACCACAATAACAGACTACCTAAAAATAAAATTAAATAAAATTAAATAAACAAGCGGTCTCTATGGATGGCTGGAAAATGCTGGAAAAGCATATTAGTTTCTTAAGAATGAATATTTGTACTTTAAGTTTGCATAATATTACCCAAATGGTACATACAAGTAGCTTTGGAGGATATTGTCCCATTGACAAGCTGTTGTTCTGAAGGCACTGTTTCAGACAGTGTAGAATTAGAAAGGACTGAAGACGAGAAGCACTGCACAGAACGCAGAAAGGAAGGTAATTAAAGCAGCGGTTCATCCCTGATTGGTTTCGGAAGTGTAATGCGTTAATGGGAATACCCCAGTGTGTGTTTGTGAGTGTAACTGGCTGATGGGATGATGGTAATGCAACAGGGCAGAGTTGGCACTCCCCTGTCCAAACACATCCATCACATCCCATCATCCTGACACCACAACCTTCCAGCCTCCTTTTCCTGCTCTTCACAGAAGCCCACACACATCCACACACACACCTGTATCCCATACATGGGGCCTGCACTGCTTTCATATGCAGTATACAAAGCCATCTGCAAATAAGGTCCATTTTGCTGTTGCTTACAATTCAGGAGCCCATAAATATCTACCAATGTAAAAGCAATTTACCTTCTGTGAAGTATATTTGTTTTGTATGATCAATACTACCTGATCAATTTTTCCCTGAAATAAAAACGATTTCTGCAAAAACAACTTGGCCAAAGTCACAAGAAGCTATCGAACCTGAATCCACTGCAGCCTGAAGCCCCAATAAAGAAAACCCAAAAGAGTTTATTTATGCTTTAGTTTGTTTTTGTTGATACGGTTGAAATCAAATAGCCGGTCCACTAATGTCGTTCTCATCTCTAGAACACTATTTCTTAGATAAATTAAACCGTGTGTATGTGCTGTAAACAACCGTGAGCAAAAACAGCACAGATATCAAGAAAGAAAGAAAAAAACAAGGGGTTCAGGTAGAAGCCAATGCATTTGTGCCTTCCGAACCCATTTGGACTTGAAATACTGTATGTAGATTTGAGCCCAGGGCTCGTTTGTGTTGCTCTAGCATTCTGTTTACACATGCAATCCTTACAGAGACAAACTTTGTGTTTAGACATCAAAGATTTAAGCAGACCTTTATGTTGGGACTTGTATTTTCCCAGTGAACAGTAAACTTAGTGGAGAAAGACAACTTCATAATTTATGGTACTATTTTACTCGCTGTCTCTAATGGTATTGTAGCGTGTCTGTGTTAACCAGAAGGATTTTAATATGCTTACCCTCTCAGTTCTCAAAGAAATACACACCTGACTGTCTGTGTAAATACTGCATTAGATATGGAGATGTAAAGAAATATGCACGACTACAGAGAAATGAAAAGAAACTATGATACACAATGTTGTACTGCACGTAGATGCGAAGAAACACAACCTGTAATGATTTTGTTTGTGCTGAGAGTCTTGGTATTACATTTTATTAGTCTCCAAAACATATTGTTTCATTTTTGTATGAAATCACAATGTACTAAAGGAGAAACAATACGGTGTATTGCTGTGTTCTGTTCGTTCAGAGCACTTTAGTAATAAATGGCTATAAAGGAAAGTCTATGTGATGAAAAAAACATTTTAAGAAAGACCTGAAAAGAAAAACAAAAGCAAATTGTTTTTTTGTGTGTGTGCGCGCACGCAATAAAAAACATTTTCCAGCTTAGAACCTGAGGGGAGAAGCTACATTTGAGAGAAACACAACAATAGATCAATAGTGACTCATGCTAAGGGGTAAATGTTGCCGCCCCTTGGGAGACAGGCCTAGCATACTGGGCCGTGGTGGACTAACCATTCACCAGTTCTTCTAAACAGCGGGAGTGCAAAAACAGCATTTTTCAGAGCATCGCTTTGAGTCTGCGGCAAGTCGTCAGTGGGGAGTTTTTAATTGTCGAGATAAACATACGACTGGTTTTAGCTTAACTTTTAATGGCACCAACCCTGGTGCTTCTCATTTCTGCAGAAACAAAGCACACAAGGGTGATTGTTCCCCTCAGGCTTGATTTAACTCAAAGTCTAAAGAAATAACAAGGTTGTAGCTATGCATAAATACATGAACTTATGTATGAGGGTCTTCTCTTTTGTCAGCTCACTGTAGGTCAGAATCTGTATTCATAAATATAGAGATAGAGAGAGAGAACTTCAGCCGAAGACTCATCTTCTTTCATTAAGAGCATGGTGACCCTCTCTCTGGGGAATCTCTGCTAACAGCAAATGCAGCTTTAGCGGTGACGAGTTGAGGGTTGATTGACAGAGCGGAGAGAACAATTACCTGTTGAAGAATGACAATTATGGGGGCAGGATGGAGGCAGTAAACGCAATGTTATTGGTTTGTTTGTCTCTTTTTCTTGGCAAATCTCAATCACCTCAGCTTCAGCTTTAATCCTTGTCAAGAACAGTCCTGATAGTTCTTCTCTTTGTTGGTCTCTGAGGTAGGCGAGGTTTATTTACCCTGTGATTACACGGTGTTCAAGGCAGTCTGTGACAGTCTGAAACAGCCGTGACAGTTTTTTTTTGGATTGTCCAGTGGGAATGGGAATTGTAAGGCATTTAATGATTCTGGTTTCTGATTCTTCTTCATGATCCCTCTACTTTAATGGCTCCTTTAAGGATTCTTTTGAAGAAGAAATTAGAAATGCAACGGATATGACATTCACTGCCTATAGCCAAATGTTGAGATATTTTTTAGATATCAACAAAAACTAATACAATTTTTGCTAAAGATGTTAACACAGACTTTTAAAGTGCCCCTATTATGGATTTTTGAAAATTGCGTTCATGCAGTGTGTAACACGGCTCTAAGTGAATGAAAACATCCTGCAAAGTTTTAAATCTGAAAGTGCACTGTGTATAAAGTTATTGTCTCTCAAAAGAAAGAGTGGACTCTGAATTGTGTTATTTATTTGATTTGGGGCTTGCTTTCTTAAAATTTCAATTGAGTTTTGTTATTTACATTTACATTATATTTTAAATTTTGTTATTTAGCAGATGCTTTTATCCAAAGCAACTTACAAATGAGTACAATAGAAGAAATCAAAACCAACAAAATAGCAATAAAATGCTAGTGATACAGTCATGGCCAAAAATATCGGCACCTTTGGTAAATATGATCAAAGAAGGCTGTGAAAAATAATCTGCATTGTTAATCCTTTTGATCTTTTATTTAAAAAATTCACAAAAATCTAACCTTTCATTGGAGAATAAGAATTTAAAATGGGGGAAAATATCATTATGAAATAAATGTTTTTCTCTAATACACATTGGCCACAATTAACAGCACGCTTTTATTCAATACTTTTTGAAACCTCCATTTGCCAGTTTAACAGCTCTAAATTTTCTCTTATAATGTCTGATGAGGTTAGAGAACATCTGACAAGAGATCAGAGACCATTCCTTCATCCAGAATCACTCCAGATCCTTCAGATTCCCAGCTCCATGACAGTGCTTCTTCTCACTCATTTTCTACAGGGTTCAGGTCAGAGGACGGGAATGGCCATAGCAGAAGCTTGGTTTTGTGCTCAGTGACCCATTTTTGTGTTGTTTTTGAGGTTTGTGTTTGGATTATTGTCCGGTTGTAAGATCCAAACATGGCCCATTATAAGATTTCTAACAGAGTCAGTCACTTATTGATTTTTTATCTGTTGGTATTTGATAGAATCCATGAGGCCATGTGTCTAAACAAGATGTCCAGGACCTCCAGCAGAAATATAGACCCACAACATCAAAAATGCAGTAGTATATTTCATTGTACACATGAGGTACTTTTTATCCCTGTGTTCACCAAACCCATCTTGAGTGTTTGTTAAAAAGTCATTTTTGAAGTCATCTGACCATGGAAGCTGAACCCATTTGAAGTTCCAGTCATGTCTGATAACTGAATATTCTGGAGTTTGTTTTTGGATGAGCTAGGAGAATTTTTCTTGAAACCCTCCCAAACAACATGTGGTGATGTAGGTGCTGTTTGACAATTTATTTTAAGGTTTTCTGACCCCGAGACTCAACTATTTTCTGCAGTTCTCCAGCTGTGGTCCTTGTAGAGTCTTTAGCTACTCAAACTCTCCTTCTCACCGTGCATTAGGATGATATAGACACACGTCCTCTTCCAGGCAGTTTCGTAACATTTTTTTTTTAATCATTTTTTTATTGTTTGACATTTTTTAACATACAGAAAAACAAATATTTGAGACATAGTATGCTTCAGAATATACACAAGAGTATACATGTACTACAGATTATGTCATAGAAAGATATCCATACAAAAACCTTAACATTCAAACCAGTACAACAGTGCTGAAAGATGTCAAGAGCAATTAAAAAAGAGGCAATTCTAACCAAAACGAGGAACTGTAAATACAACTGTAAATGTTTAAAAATAATAATGAAATATAAAGTAAAGAACCAAGAAGAGAACAAAAAAAAAAAAAAAAGCCATAAGACCAGAGTGTGGGGGAGATGGGGGAATCTCCTTAATTCAAATCAGTAGACCTTTGAGCTTCTCCAAAGTTTGAGCCCAGAGTAGTTTCGTAACATTTTATGTTGATTGGAAATTCTTAATTATTGCCCTGATGGTGGAAATGGGAATTTTCACTGCTCTAGATCTTTTCTTAAAGCCACTTCACTAATTTGTGAAGCTCAATTAAATTTTGCTGCACATAAGAAATATAGTCTTTGGTTTTTCTCATTGTGATGGATGATTAAGGGAATTTGGGCTGTTTTCATGTTCATAATCACCCTGGAGTGCTCAAAATTGTGCATACGAATGGGAGATATTCAGAGCTATTTTACTCATAAGAATTTCTAGGGGTGCCAATAATTGTGTCGAATGTGTATTTGAGAAAAAACATTTATTTCATAATGATATTTCCCCCCATTTTAAATTCTTATTATCCAATGAAAGGTTAGATTTTTGGGAATTTTTTTTAAATAAAAGATCAAAAGGATTAACAATGCAGATTAATTTTCACAGCCTTCTTTGTTCATATTTACCAAGGGTGCCGATATTTTTGACCATGACTGTATATTCATATTCGTATATTATTATAGTGGTCACATAGAAATGTGCAGCATTTTGTCTAAGCAATAATAAAAGGACACATTTAAGTTATAATTTGTCTTAAATCACATTTTGTTAAAAGAAATAATAATAATAAAATCGTGAATCGAATCGTGAGTTGAGTGAATTGTTACATCCCTATATGTTGCACATTGTACAGTGTCAATATTTTATATTCTTTGTCTATATTTCTTATTCTCTGTAGCCCTGTTCTTGGTGGATAACAGGATGGAAGTGTACCTGTGGCAAGGACAGCAGCCAGAAGATACAGAATGCACTGGCTCAGCTAAGATCCGCTGGGACAATGAGAGGAAGTGTGCCATGGAGACAGCGCTACAGTACTGCCAAGGTTAGGAGATTGGATCTTCACTCAGGGCAGAGGTCAGGAAATGTGGTGCTGCCCTCTAGGATGGTTTGGTAACACTTTAAAATAGGAACACATTCACTATATGTGACCCTGGACCAGAAAACCAGTCATAAGGGTCAATTTTTTGAAACTGAGATATATACATCATCTAAAAGCCGAATAAAATAAGCTTTCCATTGATGGATAGTTTGTTAGAATAGGACAATATTTGGTGGAGATACAACTATTTGAAAATCTGGAATGTGAAGGTGCAAAAAAATCAAAATATTGAGAAAATCACTTTTAAATTTGTCCAAATGAAGTCTTTAGCAATGCATATTACTAATTAAAAATTAAGTTTTAATATATTTACGATAGGAAATTTACAAAATATCTTCATGGAACATGATCTTTACTTAATATCGAAATTATTTTTGGCATAAAAGAAAAATCAATAATTTTGACCCCAAAAAGATGTTTTTTTGGCTATTGCTACAAATATACCCATGATACTTATAACTGGTTTTGTTGGTTAATAAACTGCTAATAAACTCTTAATTTGCTGCTTATTGTTAGTAAGTAAGGTAGTTAGTGTAGTAGTTATGTTTAGGTACTGGGTAGGGTTAAAGGATTTAGAATATGGTCATGCAGAATAAGGCATTAATATGTGTTTTATAAGTACTAATAAACAGCCAGTAGCCTAGTAATATGCATCCTAATAAGCATCTAGTTAATAGTGAACAGTGTTTCCTAATCTATCTTACCAATGGTTTAAAAATGAAAATGCATCCAATGTTCTGGCTGGCAGGTTCCCTAACAGCAACACACATTATCTGTCGATCTTTTTTAGAAGTAAATATAATCATGTAATGCTTAACTTAATAATGCCACATAATTCATATTAATGTTACAGAAAAAGTTCTCAAACTTTTTGTCAGCCGAACCCCTCAGATGCAAAATATTACAAACATAAAATATATTTAACACAAGATTTTGTTTTTATTCAGTCTTGATGTCACAACTGTTACATAACCTGTACAAGTAACAGTGTGTCACAATAGGTGGGCTTGATTGATGCGTTGATTGGGTCTGACCTTTACTTAATTACCTTTAAATTTAATTTAATTTAATCTAATCATTTAATTACCTTTAAATGACCTTACACATTGTCAGCTTAATAGGATAGTTCACCTGAAAAAGAAAATTGTCGTTTACTCACCTTCATTGTTTGACTTATTCACCCTTCAGCCTCAGTCGTTATCCACTTTCATACGATACACTGAAAGTGAATGGCACCTGTGGCTGACATAATCTTATGTATTCCATGAAAATAACATCACATGGGTTTGAACAACATAACATAGGTAAATATAGATGGATT
Organism: Tor tambroides; assembly: GCA_021397915.2. NCBI lineage: Eukaryota > Metazoa > Chordata > Actinopteri > Cypriniformes > Cyprinidae > Tor > Tor tambroides. The sequence continues at coordinate 34,414 of JAFVLL020027660.1, forward strand.
TTTTTCTCTTTTTTTCTTTTCTTTTTTTATCTGGTGAACCTTTAAGAATAATCAGAAGAAAGAGTATATACACACCTCTTTGTGCATATTTAGTTGCTTTCCTGTGTAATAATGACCTTCTTATATTTGTTTTTCAGAGAAGAACTCTAGACGGCCTCCTCAGGCCTATCTGATCCTGGCTGGTGCAGAACCACTCACTTTTACCAACGTCTTCCCTTATTGGGAGAAAGACCCAACTATTAAAGTGCAGGTACAGTACCTCACCCATAGCTTTCAGAATATCAGTAGGTGTAAAGAGTACAGAGGAATAATGTGTTAAAAAATAATAATAATAATAATAATGTTAAAATATGGGTATTGTTGAAAAATATCTTGCCAAAATGTTATAAAATGTCTACTTTAAATTGTACCTATATATTTAAAAGTAAGTCTTATGCCAACTTCAGAAATCTAGGTACAGGAGTTTTTTTTTTTTTTTTTTTTTTCTCCTCGAATTACTCAGTGACTTTACTTTGCAAGGCTCTACAACATATGAGATTTAGTCAAATTAAAACTTGTATCTTGTTATTGTTAAATTATTAAATTTTAAGTGCTAACCCTTTAAAGGTCTTTACCCCAAAATGGAAATTCTGTCATTAATTACTCATCCTCAAGTTGTTCCAAACCCGTAAGACTTTCGTTCGTCTTTGGAACACATATTAAGATATTTTTGATGAAATCTGAGAGCTCTTTGACCAGGGGTGTCGAACTCAGTTTTGTTCCAACCCTGCTCCAGCACACATACAATGTAGTTTTCAAATAAGCGTGAAAGACTTGATTAGTTGGATCAGGTGTGTTTAATTAGGTTTGGAGCTAAACTCTGCAGGGCTGTGGCCCTCCATGAACTGAGTTTGACACCTCTGTCTTTGACCCTCCCATAGACAGCAATGCAATGGAAATATTCCTAGGTCCAGAAATGTAGTAAGGACATCGGTAAAACAGTCCATGTGACATCAGTGGCTCAACTTCACTTTTGCGAAACTACAAGAATACTTTTTGTGCGCAAAGAAAACAAAAATAACATAATGTATTCAACAATTCTTCTCCCCCGAGTTACCGCCTACTGGCATTTTGGAGAGTACCCAACAGCGTAATTAAAGTAGTTTACGTTTGGGGGCCGGGGGGGGGGCGCACTCATGAACGTAATCGGCGCAATCAGCGTTGTTTACGCTTAGGGGAAAGTGCGCATGTGCATTGTGATACTCTCCAAAATGGTGGAAGACAGTAACTTGTGGGAGAATAATTGAAGAAAGTCATTATTTTTTTTCTTTGCACACAAAAAATATATTTTTGTAGCTTTGCAAAGTGAAGTTGAGTCACTGATGTCACATGGACTGTTTTACCGATGTCCTTACAATGTTTCTGGACCTGGGAACATTTCAGTTGCGTTGCTGTCTATGAGAGGGTCAGAGAGCTCTCAGATATCATCAAAAATATCTTAATTTGTGTTCCGAAGATGAACGAAGGTCTTATTGGTTTGGATTTGGAACAAAATGAGGGTGAGTAAATAATGACAGAATTTTCATTTTGGGGTGAACTAACACTTTAAAAGGGTTTATTAAAGGATAGGTTTACATATTTTCAACCAGCTTTATATAGTTACAGTTTCAATAATTTATGCAAATGAACAATGTGTACTACTTCATGCTACCTGCACCCAGATTATCCCCATTTATCTGTCAGCAAATGTCTGTCAGATGATGCAGTGTGATTTTTGCATCATCCAGTGGACTTTCGCTGATAATTAAAACTTCAGGGCTTTTGTTAAAACTACAGATAGAGCTTCCATATTTTCATATAAGGATTCTCTCATATGGTGGTCGATTTCAGTACAGCCCAAAGATCTTTAATATGGAAGCCTTTGGATGCCAAAACTGTATGTTTAAATATCTGCACAGGTTGAAGGAGCCCGTAATAAAGTGATCCTGGTTAAAGATGCACTGTCCAAACTCAGCAGGCAGCAGTACACCATTGAGGAGCTCACCTCCAAACCTCTGCCAGAGGGAGTGGACCCTCTGCACCTTGAGAGCTACCTGTCAGATAAAGATTTCCAGGTAACAACCCCACCTAAAAGATGTTCACACATGCTAAGCAAAACTATCCCAAAACCTACTCTAAGCGTCAATAGTTTAGTCTAAAGTGGTCATCATGGAAAGCGTCAATAAAGATCAACAAATGCTCACTTTGGTTTATTAGTTTTCCAGTGTGGCTTATTATTGTCTGCCAGCCAAATTTACCTATAATTTTCTGCAATCTAGGGCTGAAAATCTTTGGGTAAACAGCGAATCGATTCGGTTCTTGATTCATAAGACTTCGATTCGATTCAAGAACGATTTTTGCTACATCAGAACGATTCGATTCGAGACGATTCACAATTAAATTCAATGCAATTCAATTAACGATTCGCATTCATAGGATTATTCAAATGCTTCCCCTAAATTCTTTAGATGCTTAGTCAGGGGGCAAATTACACAGCAACCTTTATGGAGTCGAGAGTGAGGGCAAAAAAAAAAAACACTTTTATCCATTGTTAGATGTTAGTTTAATGATGCTATGGCATGACATATGGCATATGTAGAACTAATCTATTATCATATTTACTGCATCAATCAGGACTTACTGTTATAAAAATTTTAATTAAACTAGAGCTGGGCGATATATCGAACACGATGACCGTGCGCATCTTGTCAGTAAAGCCGGTTCCATGATTAGCGGTAAATCTCCATCACCTGCTTTCAAATGGAGCGGCATTTAATACACAGAGCCGTAAATCACTGACAAGCTACACAATATCACGTTTATTATCGCAGATGAATCGCCTTTGATAATGAACGCGATATTGCGTGCTTATCAGTGAACTATGGCTCTGTGTATTAAATGCCGCTCCATCTGAAAGCAGGTGATGGAGATTTACCGCTAATCACGGAACCGGCTTTACTGAAGAGATGCACATGACAGTCGCATGCGATATATATCGCCCAGCCCTAAATTAAACTTTATTTGTAGTACTACCTGTGCACAATGCGTGTATAAGCATAAAGCTTAAAATTTGTTTTAATGTCACTAATGATGAGGATTGTGTGATCTGTGAATAATAAATGTCTTTAAATGCAAGATATTTAAAGTGTACCTGAAGTACAGTGGTGGCCAAAATTATTAGAACACTTGTATTTTCACCAGCTAAAAAGTAGTTTTAGTCAGTTATTTCTATCTTTTGCTGTAGTGTGTCATTAGGAAATATCAGTTTATTTAATACTTGCAATAGTTCCACTTCAGCACAATCAAATATATATCTATTCATCTTTAGTTGGACTTCAGCATTACCTCCAACTTAGCACACTTTATACCAGTTTAATATAAGCTACTAAAAGTACAATTGCAGGGTATTTTTTATTAACCCTCATGTGGTGTTCAGGTCTTTTTTGTCCTGAGAAGATTTTCTTTTTCCCAAAAATACTAGTTAATGTTATCGCATTGGACTGAAATTTAGTGACTTTGTTCACAAAGGGTATAACTACTTCTCAATTTTTTTTTAATCATTTTCGTACTTTTTTGGGGGAGATTTTTCACCTTGTTACACTTGTAGTGTTCCTGGACAAAAATGACCCGGCCTCAAAAAATTGCTTATAAAGCACACATTTTGCTATATTATCAAAAAGTTTGCTTATTAACAAAAAATTATAAAAATTTGCACTGTTTATCACACTAGTGTGCTTTAATGATTAATCAGGAAGTTTGCTTTTAAATGCTTTTATTTTGTACAAAATTGCAAAAAGTCACACTTGTGGTATTGATCTCAAAATGTATATAAATCTCTCATAATGCCTGTATCACAAATATTGAGACCAATCTTTTTGTCAATATGTTTTCTTTAATTTAGGACTGGTTTTGTGTTTCTATGTGCATCTGATTAATCGTAGGCCTCACTTATCAGAAAGTAGGCACTTCGTTTTTTGAGTGAAAAAAGCATTTTTTATGAATAATTTTCACAATATTGAACAAAAAATTATAAAAATTTACACTGTTTATCACACTAGTGTGCTTTAATGTTTAATCAGGAAGTTTGCTTATAAATGCTTTTATTTTGTACAAAATTGCAAAAAGTCACACTTGTGGTGTTCTGGGTCAAAAATGGCCCGGCCTCAAAAAATTGCTTATAAATCTCTCATAATGCCATATTATCACCAAATATTGGATTCAATCTTTTTGTCAATATGTTTTCTTTAATTTAGGACTGGTTTTGTGTTTCTATTTGCATCTGATTAATCGTAGGCCTCATTTATCTGAAAGTAGGCACTTCGTTTTTTGAGTGAAAAAAGCATTTGTTATGAATAATTTTCACAATATTGAACAAAAAATTATATAAATTTGCACTGTTTATCACACTAGTGTGCTTTAATGTTCAATCAGGAAGTTTGTTTTGAAAGGCTTTTATTTTGTACAAAATTGCACAAAGTCACACTTGTCAAAAATGGTCGGCCATTGAAAGTGAATGGGGAAGAATGAAAGTAAGAGAAACGACTAGTGTTCAGGAGCATGTTGTGCTTGCAAACATAAAGGCCTTGGACCAGTGCGTGTGTGGATTTATGTATACTCACGCTATCACACACACACACACGCACACACACCCACCCACCCACCCATGCATACACCCATGCACACACCCATGCATACAAACTATTGTGAGTTTTACACCTGTTTCATCCTACCCTGAACTACATGCAATATGCTTTTATGAATCTGATATTATTACTCCATATTACTATTATTACTCGTTTCCATACGAGTCAAAGAGAACAAAATCGTCACTTCCTGATAAACCTGCACTATAAATGACTAAGAAACGTAGGAGAATATAATAATTTTCATTAGTAATGAATTATTTGCACCTCAGTGCGAGCAGATGAAACACAATGAATGCGGTCATTGCTTTCGGAGGTGGATGCTGTTGTTTGGGAACGCAGTCGTGTAAGACATTTCTGGGAGGCAATTAGAGAAATACTTTGACAGACTTTGCTCGGGCATTTGAGAATGGCCATAACAACATTTCAGATGTTGTGGAATGACATCGGTCTGCTGGTTAGTCAGGTTTTTCCGTCCCATAGCACAGTCACATGACTTTTTGATGCGCTTGGAGGAATTTATTCGTAAAATGCATTTCCATCTCCCATTATTCGCATAAACCCTTTTTCGCACAAGTCAAAAACCACCTCAAGCGAGCGTAAATTTTTTTTTTTTGCAAATTAAGGGATTTTTATTCAAAATTTAGCATTTCCATCACTCGTTTTTCATGCAATACTTCAAAATGCGCATTAAAATAGGGTGATGGAAACCCGGCTAGTGTTAGCACAGTGGCAAAGAAGCTGTCTTTACAAGAGATTCTTGATCATATTACTGATCAAGAAAATATGAATCTTACAGTGAAGATGCATTGCAAGATATATTGGAAGAGGAAAACATCACTGAACAAGCTGAAAAACTTGCAACAACTGAAGAGTAGCAATCTTCAAGGCCTTTATGTTTGCAAGCACAACATGCCCCTGAACACTAGGCAAGGCAAGGCAAGTTTATTTATATAGCACATTTCATACACAATGGTAATTCAAAGTGCTTTACATAAAAGGAAGTAAAATAGTCATTAAAAAAATAATAATCACAGCAATAAAAACAAGGAATTAAAAATAATAAAGACAAGGAATTAGAAATTGATTTAAAATTAATTTAAAACAGAAATAGAAAATGATTATACATAAAATACAGTGCAGTCAGTTGGGTGTGTAGTGCTCATTCAACAAATGCACAGCTAAACAGATGTGTTTTGAGTCTGGATTTAAACGTGGCTAATGTTTTAGCACATCTGATCTCTTCTGGAAGCTGGTTCCAACTGCGGGTGGCATAATAGCTAAAAGCGGACTCCCCTTGTTTGGTGTGAACCCTTGGTATTTCTAACTGACTCGATCCTAATGATCTGAGTGGTCTCTTACTTTCATTCTACCCCATTCACTTTCAATGACCAGCCATTTTTGACAAGTGTGACATTGTGCAATTTTGTACAAAATAAAAGCCTTTCAAAACAAACTTCCTGATTAAACATTAAAGGACACTAGTGTGATAAACAGTGCAAATTTTTATCATTTTTTGTTGAATATTGTGAAAATTATTCAAATGCTTTTTTCACTCAAAAAATTAGGTGCCTACTTTCAGATAAATGAGGCCTACGATTAATCAGATGCAAATAGAAACACAAAACCAGTCCTAAATGAAAGAAAACAAGTTGACAAAAAGATTGAATCCAATATTTGGTGATAATATAGCATTATGAAAAATTTCTAAGCAATTTTTTGAGGCTGGGTCATTTTTAACCCGGAACACCACAAGTGTGACTTTTTGCAATTTTGTACAAAATAAAAGCATTTAAAAGCAAACTTCATGATTAAAAACTGTCACCCGTCCCCTCTGTGGGACGCCTAAGTTTACTTCACTATTTTACAATTAAATCCTGATCTAATCATGACAAACTATATATCGTTGGAAAGGTCTAAGACTCCTAAATAGATATTTTACCACTTTTTTTGTTAAAAAATTATGTAGGAAAATTATTAGATTAATTGTGACAAGAGTGCACCTTAAAAATCTACATCATAACCAAAGTTGACCTTTGTCACAGACCATCTTCTTAGTTGCCTTTTTCCCTATCAACTTTTAGAAATCATAAGAAATTATATATCAATTGAAAACCCCAAAATCTCAAAATTCATGCTTTGAAACCCATTTTAAAATCACATTGCATTACCATGGAAATGGTACATAAATATCATGTTACAAAATGTTTTCGTTCATGAATTATAAAAATTTAAGTTTGGATAGTGCACTATAACGTCTATGTTCAAAACTGTGAGTGACAGTTAAGGGGTTAAACATTAAAGTACACTAGTGTGATAAACAGTGCAAATTTTTATAATTTTTTTGTTTAACGTTGTGAAAACGTATTCATAAAAAATGTTTTTTTTTCACTCAAAAAATGAGGTACCTACTCTCAGATAAATGAGGCCTATGATTAATCAGATGCTCATAGAAACACAAAACCAGTCCTAAATGAAAGAAAACAAGTTGACAAAAAGATTGAATCCAATCTTTGGTGATAATATAGCAAGTGTGACAGGAATCTGAACACAACACAAGGGTTAAGTACATAAATATTAAATTGTTTGCAGTATACTCAGCATGAAATAAATTTGTCAAATACATTTTAGCATATTTATTTTTCACTAGGGTATAGCCAAAAAAAGGCTTTAAAAGTATTTTGTGTTAAGTACTGTGTAGCATGAAAAAAAATACTATAGTAATTTATAGTAAATACTATAGTGTTTTTGAACCATACTTTAGTAAAGTACTTGAATTAATTTGTTGTGGTAATTCTATAGATTCACTGTGGCAATATAACAACACTATAGTAATATAAACAAATTACTTCACCCAATACTGTACTAGGTTTTCTTCAACAATAGGGTATATTATACTACAATACGCTACAGTTTACTGTAGTAAAACTAAAGTATACTACAGTATTTATTACAGTTTATCAGTTCACTATAGTTAATACTACTGTATGCTGTAGCATTCATTAACAAAGTGTTGTAAATACTATATTATATACAGTATAATACACGTTACTATAGTATGGTTCAAAACACTATAGTATTTACATTTACATTTAGCAGACGCTTTTATCCAAAGTGACTTACAAATGAGGACAATGGAAGCAATCAAAATCAACAAAAAAGCAATGATACGCAAGTGCTATAACAAGTCTCAGTTAGCTTAGCGTAGTACACGTAACAAGGTTTTTTTTTTAATTATATAATATATAAAAATAAAACGGATAGAGTAGAAAAAGAAAAGAGGAAGCTAGTGCTAGAGGCTTTTTTGCTTTTGTTAATTGTATAATAAATAAAAAAGAAAAGGAATAGGTAGAATAGAAAAAGAATAGAGAAGCTAATGTTAGGTTGTTTTTTTAATTTTTTTTTAAATTTTTTTTTTTTTTTTTTTTAAGAAAAACAAGTAGTTAGTAAATGAATAAAGTGCAAGTCTATAAGGGACAAGTTTTTTGTTGTTGTTGTTGTTGTTTTAAGAATAGAATTAGAATAGAGATTGCTAGAGTTAGATGGTCAAATAAAAATGGAAGAGAGAGATGTTTTTTTAGCCGATCAGGTTTTTTTAAGGTCAGCTGCTAGGATTGAGTTGGGCAGGTCATTCCACCAGGAGGGAGCATTTAATTTAAAAGTCAGTGAAAGTGATTTTGTGCCTCTTTGGGATGGCACAATAAAGCGACGTTCACTTGCAGAACGCAAGCTTCTAGAGGGCACATAAGTCTGAAGTACTGAATTTAGGTAAACGGGTGCAGAACCAGTGGTGGTTTTGTAGGCAAACATCAATGCCTTGAATTTTATGCGAGCAGATATTGGTAACCAGTGCAAATTGATAAACAGAGGTGTGACATGCATTCTTTTTCGGCTCATTAAAAATTCATCTTGCTGTCGCGTTCTGGATTAATTGTAAAGGTTTGATAGAACTTGCTAGAAGACCTGCCAATAGAGCATTGCAATATTCCAGCCTGGACAGAACAAGAGCTTGAACAAGGAGTTGTGAAGCATGTTCCGAAAGAAAGGGCCTGATCTTCTTGATGTTGAATAAAGCAAATCTGCAGGACTGGGCAGTTTTAGCAGTGTGGTCTGAGAAAGTCAGCTGATCATCAATCACAACTCCAATGTTTCTGGCTGTTTTTGAGGGAGTTATGGCTGATGTGCCTAACTGGATGGTGAAATTGTGATGAAACGATGGGTTTGCTGGAACCACAAGCAGTTCTGTCTTGGCAAGGTTAAGTTTGTAATTTACTATAAAGTACTATAGTATTTTTTTCATGTGAGTAGGCTATAGGGTAACATATTATGTCACACCTTTGCATGGTGTGAGTTTCTTTATATTATCATAAAACTAAAGGCTGCAGCATTTAACTTTTCCTTTCTATCAGCGAATGATGATTCTGAAAGAAAACGTGCCCCGATGTCTCTTTGCAGTCCTGTGACTGGTGGTAAATAGTGGCGCGTGGGAAGAGATGTAAGGGCACGAACAACGCTGTTCAAGGTTCCCATTAATTCACGGTTGTAGAAATTTAACGTGTATATATTTTAAAGCATTTAATCGCTATAGAAATCACGATTCATTTGATTCTTAGCTTTTAAAACAGATTATTGGCCGAAATCAGCAATTCACGATTCAAAAATCTCTGTTTCAAGATCGATGTATACATCGTCAGGGTTTGTAATCGATGCATCGAGAAAACGAGTGAATCGTTACACCCCTTCTGCAAACTGATGATGTTAGGACAGGTCTATGTCAATATTTTTAAAAAGATGATGTTGACAGACTCTATTTGTTTTGCAGAGTGTTTTGGAGATGACGCGGGATGAGTTTAATGCCCTCCCGAACTGGAAACAGCTGAATCTGAAAAAGAGCAAAGGCTTCTTTTAAATTAAAGAAATCTTTATGGCTGGAATCTGTGGTATATTCAATTTAAGTAATTACTAAGGAATTGCGTGGATTTTATTTGTGCTTTTTAAGCTTTTTTTAAATGTACATTACCAATATGTACTGTTAAATGTTTTAAAAAGAGGAACCCACCTATGGCTGTAGCAGTTTCATACATCAGTAGCTTCTGGTCGCAAGACTTTTTTACACAATTTAAGTATCAACACATCTACTCATTTAATGCAAAAATGTAATGTAAAAATACATTTTGGGAATAGTTTGAAGCATGTGGACATAAATCTGTTTCGCTATGCACAGGCTTGAATTTTAACCTTGTTGCTATCAAACTGTGACCTTAAAATGCATTAAACACTAATGGTGACAATTCATGTAATCAGTCAAAAACAAATAGGGGCCTTTCGCTCAGTCATTGAGCTCTGTGCAAGATTCACATTGGAAAGTGAATAGCTCTTTAAGCCATATTGTGTGCAAATAATAAGTGCACTGCTGCCACAGTAATGAGTATGACTAATATACAGTATTATGTGATTGTGATCTTTTTAATGTGGTGATAGTCAACTTTACAAATAACAAATTAATATGTGTGTGTGTATATGTGTATGTGGATTCTCTAAGGTATGAGTGTGTGGTGATTGTGCAGTACCAGAAATGTGCCACCAAAACATACTGTAGCAGCTCTTGGTTGATAATAAATGCTATTCAACATCATACCACTAGATGTCATGTTATTTTGTCCATTCTCTCATTATAAAATGCAAGGCTGTTTACCAGTTAACTTCAATATGTAACTCCAATATTTTACACATCTTGAGGATATCATACAAAAGGCAGTGCTCTTATTTTACATCATTATTTATTTATTTTATATACATTTCTAAAACAACCTAAATATCTGTACTGGCTAAATCTCTTTAAAAGTGTCCCTGTGTCTTTAAATAAGGTTATATGGGTGTTATTTTTTTTACACAAACACAGCTTTGCTGAGTTGGAGGAAGTGAGAGAGGGGAACAAGTAAAGTAGCACATCAGTGGAATGAATAACTGATCACCACTGAAACTTAGACAAAATGTGAAAAGTAACAACAAACTGATGACTGATGATGTGCTGGGCAAGACAAGCCATGCTTTGCATCTTTCTCTTTGTGACATTTCTGTGCCCTATACACTGCTCAAAAAAAAAAAAAAAAAAAAAAATTAAGGAAACAATTAATCATCACAGTGTAACACCAAGTCAAATAAACTTCAGGGATATACATCTGTCCGGTTAGAAAACATAAGTGATTGTCAATGTGTTTTGACTCCTTTGGTGTAATTGAAAGTGACAACAGGTGCACTGGAGAGGCAACAGCAAGACAACTCCTAAAAAGGAATGGTTTTGCAAGTGGTGGCCACAGACAATTGCTCTTTCCTTATGCTTCCTGACTGAGTTGTCTCTAGTTTTGTGTGTTGTTATGGTCCTTCTCACTATTTGTGGCATGAGGCAATACCTGCAACCCAATCAGTCCAGCTCCTCCAGGATGGCATGTTTATATGTGCAAGTAGTTCTGGTGTGTCTCCCAGTACAGTCTCAAAAGCATGGAGGAGAGACCGGGAGATGGGCCATCACAAAGGGAGAGCTGGACAGGGCCAGAACCTTACAAAATTACTTCTAGCAGGCTAATGGTGTGCATTTTTCTGACCAAACTGTCAGAAACAGACTCCATGTGGGTGGCATGAGGACCAGACATCTTGTAGTGGGACCTGTGCTCACAGCCCAGCTCGATTGGCAATTGCCAGAGAATTCCAGAATTGGCAGGTCTGCCATTGGCATTCCGTTCTCTTTACGGATGAAAGCAGGTTCACACTGTGCACATGTAAAAGAGTCTGGAGATGCCATACGCAAAAATGTTATGCTGCCTGCAAACATCATCCAGCATAACCGTTTTGATGTTGGGTCTGGAGAGAAATATCTTTGGAGGGTCTCACAAACCTCTACGTGCTAACACGTGGAACCCTTACTGCTGTTAGATACCGGGATGAAATCCTCAGAGCTACTTCAGACCTTACGCTGGTGCAGTGGGTCCTGGGTTCCTCCTGGTGCATAACAAAGCACAACCGCATGTGGCCAGAGTGTGTAGGCAGAGTGTGTGGATGATGAAAGAATTGATGCCATTGACTGGCCCTCATATTCCCCAGACCTGAATCCAGTTGAGAACCTCTGAATGTTATGTATTTAAGCATCTGAGGCCACCAAATAACACCACAGACTGTCCAAGAACTCACTGGCAGGAGATCCCCTAGGACACCATCCGCCATCTCATCAGGTGCACATTGTCTACAGGCATGTAGGGTGCCATATATACAAATGACTTACAGTATGAGTTGCTTTGATTAAAGTTCCCTCGGCCTGTAATTTTAATTTTTTACTTTGATTTTCAGTGTGATTTTGAAATCAGCCCTCACTTGGTTGATGATTTTTGTTTCTGTTAACCATTGTCACATAATTTTGTTCTCAACAAATTACACAATGTAAGTAATATTTCGTCTATGGAGATACAATGTGTGATTTAAATGTTTCCTTAATTTTTGTGCAGATTGTGTGTGCGTGTATATAAGTACCACTTTATTTTGATAGTCCACTTTAGACATTCTGCTAACAGTAAGTAACTTTGTAACTAAATGTCAACTAGCAGTCATTAGACGACTAACACTTTATTTTGATGGGTCCACAACATACAACATACTGACTATACGAAACTTTGCAAGTACTGTATATGTCAACTTATTCTACTAACCCTAAACCTAACCTAAAAGTCTACTCTGAGAGTTAGTAGGCATGTAGTTGCAAATTAATGAAAGTTAGTTGACATGTAGTTGCAAAGTTCTTATAGTTAGCAGAATGTCTAAAGTGGACTATCGAAATAATGTGTAACCTTATACACACACACACACACACACACACACACACAGTACAGAATCAAATCTCAGTCAAGTCTCTTCTGCTCACCAAGGATGCATTTATTTGATGTAAAAAAAAAAAAAAAAGTAATATTGTGAAATATTATTTATATATTTTAGAATGTAATATATTCCTGTGATGGCAAAGCTGAACATTCTGCTAAACATCTGCTTATGTTGGTTTGAAATAATATGACAGTAAGAATCCACATGACAGAATATGAATGATCTATTCAAACATAGTGAGAATGTAATATTTTATTATCATTAAATCATGTAGCTATAGCAGTAGCTAATGAGAGAGCAGCATTGCTATGCAGCCTCACACCATATGTGTCGTGAGGTGAAAGCACTGATTTTACACTCCACAGCACTTTGATTAGCTTCTCAGCCTTTCATACATTGACACACACAAGTGAACTGACCACACAGATGGTCGAGCTCCAGTCTGTCTTTCAATGAGGCAAGATAACTGTCTTAGTTTTATTATATTATTCATAGTGTTATAGAAGCACATTACAATGAAAATTACAAGAGGATCTTTAAGACATGAGCCACAGGTCATGTCTTTGTGACAAACTGATGTAGTTATATTTCCTTGAATGTTAAAGCAATGTTATGGCTTTATAATGTGCGTCAAGGCTTCACTAACAAAACCAAAAGCTCTTGGTTTGCCAATCTGTGCCAGATTCTCTGAATTCCAAAAAAGGCTAGATATTTTATCTCCCATTCTTTCTTTCTTTGAGTGACTGAATATGACAAACAGTAAAAGAAACAAGAAAATATTCTGCACAGCATGAAAGGGAAAGCAGTTGTGTCCTTGAAGTGCTAATTATTAGCAAGTAATGTCGAGCAAAACAAACCTCAAGGAGAAAACATCTCAGGTTCCATACCAAACAACTCATGAACCACATTCTTTGTCAGATAATGCTCAACATTTCAAGCAACTAATCAATATTTTCTCCAAAGTCAAGACTTTTAGCCACTATTGATTATGAGCCATGAGTAGGCCTACTGGAGCTCTTCAACGACCATGTGCAGCTGAGATATTGTACAGACTCAATTAAACCCTTTTGAGATGGTCTAATGCGTAAGTGATCAAAACTCCACCATTAAAACTCTTGAACAACAAATCGGTTCTGAATGCTTTTCATTTTAAACAATATAGGTTTATTTATGTGTTCTGGGAACCAAAAATTGTAACCTGGTAATGACCCCCAAACTTGACTGCACCCCTGCGAAAGACCCCCCTTCTTAAAATTTAAAGGCAACGTATACTTATATAAAAGATCCATTGACATTTTTTTCATTTGCTGAATTAAATAACTGCTTTTCATATTTTCATTACACTTAACAGATAAATTATTAAAATATAATCTGGAAGATATTTAATTTGTACTGAGTAGACAGTGTATGTTTTTTCCTACCTAACAAGAGATTTTTTTTTTTTAATATAAAGAGTAATAGAGTATTTTTATATAGAAAGTTCAGAATCCTCAGACAAAGCTGTGGACACGGCCACCTACAGCCTGAAAATCAGTCCTCATCTTGACTATTAAGCACGTAATGTGCAGATGAGAAGTGAGAAAGAGGTGTTTTCACGCTCTCAAAAACTCGCTCAGCTGGTGTCAGAGTGCAAAAGAAAAACAGCTGCATTTACGGTGACATTAGGCCCTGATCTTGACAGGAATAACAAATGATGAATTGATTCACAAGCCACACAGATGGGGACATTCTCCCTCCTTTCTCTTGTCCTTTTTCTCTCTCAGTCTGGTTTTGTTTACCTGTCTTACACCTGCTGTGACTGCACCCCTGAATTTCCTGCCATCTTTGTTTAATATAGCAGGTGGTTTGCTGAAGTAGAGGGATTAGGATGATTGAATGCCATTTCCTCTATGGAGAATCTTTAAGCCATAATTCTCCACTTTTGGGCAATTTAGCCACACACTAAATGGCTTTGTAAACAACTCTGCTCAATTAACAGTACTTTAAGCGCTGCCTGATTAAAAGCTATTTACTTCGACAGTCGTTAGGACATTATCCAAGTTTCATAATCACATAGTGCAAGAAGAATTAGCTTTAAGAGGAAACACTCTAAACTCATTTCTTTCAGAAGCTGATTCATGTTGATTTAAACCCAGCTGATCTTCCCCCAAATTGTAAATTATTTTATTAAAATTTTTTTTAGGTGTTTCATTAATATTTTTTTAGTTATTTACTTAGTTTGTTGTCTGTCATGTGTCACAATCCACTCAGGAGAAGGGAACGAGGAGGCGAGGAACTTCTTTCAATGACGTAAACTTTTATTATACAAACTCCGGAATCGCTGGAGACATTGAATCTACACAGAATGACGATCAGGATGACAATTAACACCAGACACAGAGGCAGGGAAACACAGGGCTTATAAACAGGAAACTAAACTAGATCATTAAACACACAGGGCTGGGAACTAATCAACTAATTACATGAAACGAGGAACGGAACAGGAACTAACCAAATAAGGGCATGAGAGGAGGGGAAACAAGACACAGGACTGACATCATGCATCTTGAATTTTTTTGTAGACGTTTAAAATTCTGCTGCAAAAACCATCCATTTACATGTTCCATTTTTCAGATGATTTACTTTAAAATTCTGTCAACTATCAAGGATCAAGCAACACTATTTGTGACCTCTGAAATAAAACATACTGTAGGTCCATAATGTCACAGAATGGCCAGGAAGGCCAGGTTCCACCACCACCCATTCACCACGATCACTCTCACCTGTGCTCTGATCACCTGCACCTGTCACTCATCCAATTACCTCATCACCAGCCAAGCACAAAAGCACACACCTCAGTCACCATCATTGTCCGGTCTCGTACATGTATGTTCTTAGGAAGTGGACTCACTGTCTTTGAACAGCAGTCTATGTTACTTACCTGTGATACTTAGCTCCTGTGTTCTTCTGTAGTGTTCTGTGTCTCCACACTCTCTACAGACTCTGAGCTCCTGAGGTGTGTGCTCTGTTCCTGTGAATCCTGTTCACCCGATCATCTGCAAGGAAAGGAATTCAAGTTACTCTCTCCACCAGCTTCAAAGAAGTCTAAGGATGCTTCTACTCACCTGATCACCACTTCACCATCAATCACGAACTTCTCTGTGCTATAATAAACATTGTTGTTTTTACTTACTACCTGTGTCCCGCCACTTCCGTTACACAATGCCTTTTTTTTTTTTTTTTTCTTTTTTTTTTTTCTATGCTTTAACTGAATGTATTGGTAGTCAAACTGCACTGAGAATGTAAATTAAGCTATTTTTATACTGCATAATGGATCATTGATCATGAAAAATCAGAGGTTGTTCCTTATTCTGATGAATATGCTGTCCTTCATCCACGCTATTTTTTGCATGCGTCTGTTGTTTTTCCTGCCTGGTGCATTAGCCTGCTGGCACATCAAGTGTTGCTGAGGATGCAGTCTCTTCTCCTCTCTTCAGTGTTTGATATTGCTTGTGTATTGTTTAGAGTAAATTACCCAAGTCGTAGTGAAAGTGTCCATTTCTGCTCTTAGTCTGCACTTTAACGCATTGCTCAAGCTGTTAAATTCTTGATTGTATTGGTGACTCTTGGAGCAAGATACAGAGACTTTTGCTACAGAAGTTAACTGCACCACAAGGAGGTCTGAGAGGGTTAATCTGCCCTAGCCAGTGTGCTGCTATTGCATGTGCTGGTCTTTCTATTATAGTTTTCATTTTCATTTTGTGAGACCGTATTTGATGGTGAACATAAAATGGGATTTACACATATAGTGCTCACACAGGGTAAAGCAATTTAAACTGCTGCTTCTAGTGCACCTTCAAAAAGTGAATATTCTTGTGTTGTAATTTAAGGGAGTATTTTTCTACAAGGTAGACCAGGCTCTGGTCAAGCTCAGATGCTTAGACTCTTAATCTGGATTTTCAGCATTTTGTCTTCGTTACGACAGTAAGTAGCGAGAAGTGAGTTTATGATTTAGTCAATGAATTGTAGCAAATTTGCTTAAAAGGGAATTGTATATAAATAATTACAATTAATTATGATTAATTACAATTATTTATATCGATGACAGTAATAACCGTCGCAGAATTAAATTGCCATCAACTAATCTGTTCGTCCAGCGAACATTCAGTTTAAGTTCATATCAACTCTAAGAAAGGATATTTTCT